>CAUYON010026264.1:0-22712 GCA_963573935.1 Arctocebus calabarensis | reverse complement strand
TCATTGGCCAGTTTGAATCAGGCAGAGATGCTATTCCAGCCCCTACAGAACTACAGTATTTCACAGAACTTGGAAATTTCCAAGTTCCAGGAAGTTAGGTTTACAAATTCCTAAGGGCTGAGTCACCATGGAGAGGACCCTGCCGGTGTATCCTTGTGCTCTCCTTGAGAAAACCTTTTCTCCCAGACCTCACCCTCCTTGGTATCCTCTCTCAGTTGAGCAGGTTCTTTCGAGGTCTGCACTTTTGACTTTAGACTGAATAATCTCCTGTAGTGGGTCTGTCCCACTGTGGGATATTTAGCCACAGCCCCGGCTCTACCTACTAGATGCAGGAGCATCGCTTACCGCCCAACTGTCACAACCAAAACTGTCTTCAGACCTGGGTGATTGTCCCTGATTAAGAATCACCACATTAGAGATGCAGAGAGATGGGCATTAAATAACATAATGTCTAAGATTTGGTTTAAAATATTATAGCAAAAAAAAAAAGTGATGGTGGATAGATAAAATAAATTTTTTTTTTAGACAGTCTCAAGCTGTCCCCCTGGGTAGAGTGCCGTGGAGTCACCCCTCATAGCAACCTCAAACTCTTGGGCTTAAGCGATTCTCTTGCCTCACCCTCCCATGTAGCTGAGACTACAGCCACCCGCCACAAGCCCGGCTATTTTTTGGTTGTAGTTGTCATTGTTGCTTGGCAGGCCCAGGCTGGATTTGAACCCTCCATTGCTGGTGTTTGTGGCTGGTGCCCTAGTCACTGAGCTACAGACACTGAGCCAGACAGATAAAACTTTAAAAGCACAATTTTTATTTTAGTTAAAGCTGAGTGATGAATACATAGAGATTCGGAATATTATTCTTTCAACTTCTGTGATATTTTTTTCTGTGATTATTTATTTGATATTTTTAAAAATCAATCTGTTAGTAAAACCGCATATAAGGCCGTCAATAGGCTTGCTTTCAATGCCTCCTCCCAAAGTTGCTTGATTTTCTTCTTCAGAAACTCCTCATGGACACGTTTCCCAATCCCTGAAATAACACTTTCAGAATTCTCACCTAGTACACATTTCCTAACAACAGCTCAGCCTGCCTCACTGCTTTACAGTCCAGGCTTCTAAAGCCCAGAAGCAGAAAATATTAGCTAGAAGCAGAACTGACATTAAAGGTAGCAGATACCAACACTGTCCCCCTGTTGCAGGAAGACAAGGCCCAACGGAAAGAAAGAGCACTCAAACACCACATTTATAAGAGAAAGGGCTTTATTCACCAGCAGGGAGCAGAAGAATTCCAAATGGCTGCATTCCCCAACTGGCTTGGTCTTTCCCTTTTTATCGACAGTCAAAAAATTACAACCCACAGGTACCCTTCGAATTGGCCAGTTTGAATCAAGCGGGAGATGCTAGTCCAGTTCCTACAGAACTACAGTATTTCACAGAACTTGGAAATTTCTAAGTTCCAGGAAGTTAAGTTTACAAATTCCTAAGGACTGAGTCACCATGGAGAGGACCCTTCAAGTGTATGCTTGTGCTCTCCTTGAGAAGACCTGTTCTCCCAGACCTCACCCTTCTCGGGTATCCTCTCTCAGTACAATGGAACAAGACCTACTTGTTAAGAGAGAGGTTATTAGCAAAATGCAAGCATGACTTATAAGTGTTTGCTGCTGCAAAGGGACATAGGAATAACAGTGAACATCTTGCTCAGTGTGATTTACTAAGACTTGATTCAGAATATGTGTTCACTTCGTCATCATTTCCCTTGGTCATTACAAATATTTCCCTGCTTCCATGAGATCAAGAAAGTGGTAATGCTGGGGCAGACCTCCCATCATCACCTCCAATAGCCATTATTCCTCTCTACCCTAAATTCTTGTGCACAATCACGTGTGTACTCATGCACACATGTAATCATACACATACATCTTTAATGTCAATTTTTCAAATAAGGTGAGGAGTCAAGTAAAGGAGCATGTCACTTTTTTTATTTTTTTAAGAAATAAAACTACCATTCTCCAATAAAAGATGAGTATAAAAAACCAATGCCTAGTAACAAATGGTATAGAACAACATTTCTGGGAAAACCCAAATTATTTACACCTTACAGAGATATCACTAAAGATTGCATGTAAGAGCTAGAGGGCCTGAGGCAGGGAATGTGATGGTATGTAAGACCCTACAGGCCCCTGCTGTGGCTCAGAATTAGAAGTGATGGAATAACAAGGAGAGACCCTCAGCAATTGAGTTCTCCCACTGAGCAAGAAAGAATTGAAAATGACAGCTTGAGGCTAGAAAAGTCTGAATGTCTGACCTCCCATTTAACTAATAGAATCATGCATTGTTATCAAATCCATTTAACTAATAGAATCATGCATTGTTATCAATTGGTGTGGTCTTTTAAAATCCCTAGCCACTTTTCCCTCATATTTACTGCACACACCCATCAGGACATTGGTTTCCAGTTACTTGTTTGTTTTTTGACAAACAGAGTTTTAATTTTTGTTGGAGTCAAATCCATTACTCTTTTCTCTTATGATCTTTTTTCTTTGCTTTCTAGTTTATAAAAGCCTCTCTCATGCTAGTTGAGATAAAAATTCATTTCTATTCTAATTTCTAATGATTGACTTTACACATTTATTTATTGCCTTAATCCAGCTGGAGTTAATATTAGTGTATGGAGAAACAGTAATTCTTTTAACTCTAATGCATTCTTGACATGTAAAAAAATAAGGTTTCCCATAGCAGAAAACTCAGCCTAGACTCATGCTGCTCAGTGTTCTGAGGCAGGAGTGAAGTGATTGAAGCACTTTATTCAAAACTAAAAACCTCATCCTGTTTTATTGGGAACTTTAAGACAACCTCTCTTATTTCTCAGTTTCTCTTCTCTGTGCAGTGGGGACACAAATATCCACTGTGTCCCCAAGGATAAGGCAAATGTTTAAGCTCATCAAGTCTTTTGAGCACGTACTGTGTAGAGAATTTTCTATTACTGGTTATATTGAATGTACAGGAAACTGCTAGAGAATGTGACCAAAGGAAATAGAACTTTGGAAAACATGAAATGAGCTATCAAGGGCTTCCACTTGGTAGGAATAGACTCAGAAGAAAAATAAGTTCTGGCATTTAGAACAGTAGATGTAACCTCTTAGGCTCCAATGTTCTCTTCATACCTCAACCTGTTTAATTTAAAAGCAAGCAACATTTCAGTGTTGGCATTTCTGAGTTGGGGCATGGCAAGTAGTGAAAGTTGGATTAAACAGAGGGAATTTATAGACTTGTTCTAATTAATAAATGCTCTTGAGGGATTCTGAAAGTAAAACAGCCCCATGATTAGCTGGTAAATAACACAGCTGAAAGTCAAGAAGAACTGTCCAATTTATGCCATATTCCCACGTATGCCCTCTAAATACAACATTATACTCAGAATAAATACTTTTCCCACCTTTAATCATAGGGGAAAGTATAATGACAGCTCTTTATAGGCCTGGACCTGAGGGGAATTAAAAATGAAGGATCATCTCTGCTCTCACAAAAAACATTTAAATCGGGTATGCCCACTCCGAGTCATCACGGAACGTGTAGTCTGGTTTCTGGGTTATGCTACACTAGATTGGGAAGCTTTTGAACAAAAGCTTTCAAAAATTGTCTTTATTCACAAAACCCTATCTTCAGGAAATCTAAACAGAAGTCCAACATGTAAGAAAGAGTAATAGATAAAAGCATAAATTATTTTGTCAAATGGATAACAGTGTTCTCAGAGCATATCCTCCACCTTCACCAAAACTCACCCACACAAATGCACACACACACACTTCCTGGAGCTTCACAGAGCAGTTTCAAAATCACTGTAATTGATGAATTAATGAATACAAAGAAGGATGAACAATAGATAAAAATGCATATAGTAAACATAGTAGAATGTAAAAGTTAGACCCCAAGTGATGCGCACAAAAGTGTGTTCAGTGCAATTTTTTTTCAGCTATTACACATATTTGATTATTTATTTGTTTATTTATTTATTTATTTATTTATTTATGGGTTTGGGGCGGGGCTGGGCTTGAACCCACCACCTCCACAAATGGTGTTGGTGCCCTACTCCTTTGAGCCACAGGTGCCGCCCATGTGTTTGATTTTTTAAATAATATAATATAAGGGGGAAAATAAGCTCATGCTTCTTATATCTTCCTAGTTTTTATTGCATACATTTAAGAATTATAGGCAGTCTCCAAGTTACAAATATCCAACTTATGTACAATTCACACTGATGAATGGAGGCTGTTACACTAAGTCCTCTAGTTACAAACATCTATCTGATATATGACTCACACAAACAGAGGCTATTGCAGGTAATAGGTAAATGTACCAGTTCCAGGTACATACAAACCTATAGAACCTATCTCATCTGTAACCAGAGACTACCTATATTATCCATTCTTAATTAACTAATGCTTTTATCATTATTAAATGTCACTTTTTTTTATAAACCTAGATAGCCTTTGCTTCATTAATATGGTAACATTTGCTTTCTAAAATTAGTGTTTGTATAACATATATTTTTATTCCTTTTGATTTCCACTTTTTATATCTTCATATTTAAGGTGCATATGTTGTAGTCAGCATATAGTTGGGTTTCATTTATATTTATCCATATAGATAATCTCTGACTTTTAATTGGACTGTTTAATCCATTTACTTTTAACATGATGATATGATTCAGTTTTAAGTCTACCATCTCAATGTTTATTGTCTTCTTTCTGTTAAAATGAATATTTCTAAAATTGCTATCTTATTGCCACTTTTGGCTTTTTAATTATAACTCTTTGCATATGTGTGTGTGTATGCATGCACATGCACACAGGTGTACACTCTGGGATTAATAATATGCATCATTAACTTATCAGTATTTTCCTAAATGAAGACCTTACCAGTTCCTGTAAAATACAAGAAACTTATAGCAGCATAATTCCATTTATTACTCCCTTGTCCATGATGTCATAGTTGTCATGTGTCTTACTTCCATGTACATTATAAACATCACAATAGAGTGTTGTGGCTTTTGTTTTATTTTTATTTTTTTTAATTTTTTTATTTTAATTTGTATTATATTTTTTGAGACAGAGTCTCACTTTATCACTCTTGGTAGAGTGCTGTGGTGCCACAGCTCACAGCAACCTCCAACTCTTGGGCTTAAGCAATTCTCTTGCCTCTCGAGTAGCTAGGACTACAGAGGCCTGCCACAACACCCGGCTATTTTTTTTTTTTTACCCAGCTATTTTGTATTGCAGATATCACTGCTGTTTTAGCTGGCCAGGACTGGGTTTGTACCTGCCACCCTTGGCATATGGGCTGGCACCCTACCCACTGAGCCACAGGAGTCGCCTGTGACTTGTCTTTTAAATAATAAGTTGTCACTTAAAATATTAAAAGAATGCTCTTCATTCCTTCCTATAGATACAACTTTCCATTAGGCATCACTTTCTTTTAGCCTGAACAATTTGGTTTCGCATTTCCCATAGTATAGGTTGGCTAGGAGTGTAGTTTCTTAGATTTTGTTTATTTGAAAATATCTTCATTTCCTGTTGATTTATGAAGTCTATATTTACTGGATATAAAAGTCTAAATTGACAGATTTCCTTTTTCTTTCCAGATTTAAAAAATGCCATCTTTGTGATGTGGGCCATTCTTACTGGGTTTAGGCGATATTTCAGGATAGTTTTGATTTGCAATTCTCTGATGACTAAGGATGTCGAGCATTTTTTCATGTTTCTTAAGCTATTCATCTGTCTTTTTTTTTTTTTTTTTGAGACAGAGTTTCACTAGTTTGCCCTCAGTAGAAAACTGTGGCATCATAGCTCATGGCAAATTCAAACTCTTGAGCTTAAACGATTTTCTTGCCTCAGCCTCCCAGGTAGCTGGGACTATGGCCACCCGTCACAATGCCCAGCTATTTTTTTGTTGCAGTTGTCATGGTTGTTTATCAGGCCCAGGCCAGGTTCAAATCCACCAGCTTGTATGCTGTAAACACTGTGGTACAGGCACCATTCATCTGTCTTCTTTAGAGAAGGTTTAGAGAAGATTCATCTCTCTTGCCCAGGGATCTATGACATTGTTGGGTCTTGTTGATTAATTTGAGTTCTCTATAGCTCCTAGCTATCAAGTTTTTGTCCAATTCATAATATGCAAATACCTTTTCCCATTCTGAAGGATGTCTGTTTACTTTGGTGGTTGTTTCCTTAGCTGTACAGAACTTCTGGTGTGGATGTGGAGAGAAGGGAAGACTTTTCCATTGTTGGTAGGACTGCAAACTTAATACAACCTTTTTTGGAAGGAAATATGGAGAATCCTCAAAGAACTCAAATTAGACCTCCCATTTGATCCTACAATCCCATTACTAGCCATATACCCAGAAGAAAAAAAAATCCTTTTATCATAAAAACATTTGCACTAGACTGTTTATCACAGCTCAATTTACAATTGCCAAAATTCAGAAATAGCCTAAATGGCCACCAACCCATGAATGGATTAACAAGCTGTGGTATATGTATACCATGGAATACTATTTGGCCATTAAAAAGATGGAGACTTCACATCTATTGTATTAACCTGGATGGAGGTAGAACACATTCTTCTTAGTAAAACATCACAAGAATGGAAAAGCAAAAATCTGATGTACTCAATTCTAACATGTAGGTAGTAGATGAGCTAATACAAGGGAGGGTAGGGGAATGAGCAAGTAGGGAGAGGGGAGGAGGGAGAGGGTCAAGAGGTCACAGTGTATGGCACACCTCTTAGGGTCAGGACATGATTATAAGAGGGATTTTATCTAACAAATGCAATCAGTGTAACCTAATTCTTTGTACCCTCAATGAATTCCAACCAATAAAAAAATAAAAATAAAAAATGCCATCTTGTTTTCTTCTGGCTTGAATAGTTTCCGTGTGTGTGTGTATGTGTGTGTGTGTTTAAGATTATAAAATAACTCTTACTGTTGTTCTTTGTATGTATCTTTCCCCTCCTTCCACTCCCAGCAGATTTTTGCTTTACCTTTGGATTTATGAGTCTGCCTACCATGGCTTTAATGTGGCTTTTAAAAATTTTATCCTGCTTTGGTTTGCACATACTTGAACTTTGATGTTTGTTCCCATATTTGGGGAAATTTTGTTGATTCATTTTTAATATTTTTCCTGCCTCACTCTCTTTCCTCATTTCTGTGACTCCAATTATACAAATATTAGACTCCTTTCTTTTGCCTCCCTGGTCACTGAAAATTTATCTTTTTTTCTATTTTCTTCATTCAGTTCTTCAGATTGCATAATTTCTACCAATCTGTCTCAGAATTTATTTACCCTTTCTGTAGTTTCTTATCTGCTGCAAAGGCCATTCAGTAAATTTTTCACTTTATAAATTACTCTTTGGAGTTAGAATAGTAATTTTCAACCAGTGTGCCGCAGCATACTAGTGCACTGTGAGAGGATCTCTTAGGTGTGTCACCAAAATTTTTAAAGATCATTAATTAAATTATTTCCAAAAAAAGTTCAAAGCATAGTAAGTGTATTTTTTCTTTTACTCATTTTTTAGATCAACATAATTTAAGGGTGCTGTGGAAATTTAAATATAGGTTCAAGTATATAGTGAGATTAAAAAAAGGTTGAAAAACACCACTATAGGATATGGTTCTCACTCTGGAGGCTGGCCTTTCTAGGATTTCAACAGAATGCCTAGGTACTCAGGAAAGTCTCTTGTCTCATACTAGGTAAGAATTCCAACATCTCTCATCTCTGGGCCACTGGTGTCTGTGTTGGACTCTTAAACCCACAGTGACTCTCTGCTATGCAGTCTTGTCCTGTTTGTGCATAGTTAAGCCTTCAGATAATGAGCTTCAAAGAAACTCCCATGTACACTTCCAGGTGCCTTCTCCCATTCATCTCTTTAGTACCATGCTCTGCTAACTTTAGCCACCCCAGCAGCCTCATACTATAAACTTTGCCTCCCCCATTTATTGAAACAACCATACAACACTTGCCTCCTTCTTCTTAGCCTCTGGGTCAATGAATGCACCCCAAGGCAGAAAAGCAAGTGAACACAAGGCTTACCTCAAGTCTTTACCTTTTCTCAAGGATCAAAGACCCACATTGCCTGTTAATCAATTTCTGAAAAAAATTGCCTCAAAAATTTTATCTGATTTTATGGTTTTTCATGAAACGAGGTCAAGACTGATACCAGTTACTTCACTGCAGTGCCAGCAAGAGTTATTATTTCTCTAAAATCACTGTCCTTTTAAAATCAAATGCTCTAATATCCCTCTCCACTAACATCACCAACACTGAACTTTACAAATGATCCCATTTTTGCCTACCACCCACAACTACATAGTGCACATAAAAAATGAATAATAATTATCAAATGAGTTATCCAGTCTTTACTATGCCCTGGGATATCTGACTAATACCTAATGTGTCTCCCTAAGAACAGAAGAGGACATATAAAGAGAGAAGGAAGTTCAAGTTCTTCCATATTTTCTTTTTTCAAACGTTACGAAGGTCAGGCTGGGCGTGGTGGCTCATGCTTGTAATCTATCACTCCGGGAAACCAAGGAGGGAGGATCTCTTGAGCTCAGGAGTTGGATATCCCATATCTACTAAAGGTAAAAAGAAGGAAGTCCCTATATCTACTTCAGGTAAAAAAAAAAAGAAGAAAAAGAAAAAGCTAGTGTGTGTCATTATGGGTGACTATAGTCTCGGCTACTCAGGAGGCTGAGGCAGGAGGATTGCTTGAGCTCAGGAATTCGAGGTTGCTGTTAGCTAGGCTGAGGCATGCTAGCCCAGGAAACACAGAGAGATTTTCTAAAAATAATATAAAAAACTATGAAGGTCAAATAGGTAGAAAAAGATTTTATAATAAGTTGCAGAGATTATGTAAAGATTTCTTTTTTTTTTTTATGTAAAGATTTCCATTGGTCTGACTCCCCAGCTTCCATCACTGTATCTGCCCCTTCCTCAGTGGTAATTACATGTTTGTTGTACCTTACCCCTAAACAGTGGTTCACACTCTTTGATAATGAACCACATCTGTCTCTGTGATAGAATCTGACCTCAGTTCATCAAAGAGCTTATCAAGGGCAACAGCATTTAGCAATGACACTGGCTTCCAAATGCATCTGGTTTGGACAAACATTCTTTGTACCATTTTTAGCTTCTATACTTCTGAATAAAGGGGAACCCATCAGAAATTTAAGTCTCAGAAAGAAGTATCCAATGAGTAAAGACTAATCAGTGTTTCTTTTTGAAAGTGAGAGAAAGAATATGTTTAGGAATGTTTAAGGATTAGTGTGTTGCTTTTTCACTTTTTCATTTATTGATTTTATCTTAAAGACAAAATAGAATACCTGGATAAAGCCTTTAAATACAGATGAACAATCTAAACAGGCTGCAGCTTAAGTATATCATTCTTTAAAAATCATCTCAGAAAAGAAAAGTTGGTTCCCAACTTGTCACAAATTGAATATGTTTAACAGAAGTAAGGCTGAGGGAGCAGAGCAATCATAGTCATTAGATGCTCCCTTTTAGGTTGCTGAGATGTTTTCAAATGGTTCATATATCTCCTTAGCAAAGCAGTATCATTTGTTTTCTTAGCTTTATCAATTCCTCCAATTATTAGGTTAAAACTTTACCTCAAAGTTGATTTTTTGCCATGTGCTTTTGTCAATCCATTGGTAGTATAGAATTTAAATAATCACTTTTCAAAGCAAGGAAACAAAAGAAAGCAACAACCTGGAGAGGAGGATGGACAGACAGGTGAACAGATGGGATGGACAGACAGAAGAGACAATCACTAAATTTATCTCCATTCTTTAGCTTTCAACATGTCATCAAAAACAAACATGTCTTCATTAAGTGCTACCAGGCTAGGGTACAGAAGTAAATAAGTTAGAAGCAGTCTCTCTCATTATGGAGCTTAGTCTACCAGGGATGAGAATAAAGGTCTCTAGGTAGGCAAAATCATGCCTTACATGTCACCTAGAGAACATAATCAAAAATGGGTTACCCAAAACTTAAATGCGATTTTCTGTAGCTATATACCTACCAGGTAAGAAGAGAAAAAGCTTCTGTAACCCCCCAAATGCAAAAGGAAACAAGGATATGTCACCATCGTGTCTTATAAGAACCCATTTATACCATTCAAACATACTTGTTTTAGCTTTTAGTTATTATTTAAAGAAGACCTAGAACCAGATGCAAGTTTATTCGATTTTCCTTCAAGGTCATTTATCATATAGCTACTAATATACATTTTGGGGTATACAAAATCACATTTGCTAAATCTTTTGTCTCTTCAAATGCAATTCTGTTTTCATCCAGCAGCAGCACATTTTCAGAGATGACAATTCATTGGTCAAGGAAGCAGGAGAAAGGAAACATTTATTGTGAATCATAATATATATTACGTC
Organism: Arctocebus calabarensis; assembly: GCA_963573935.1. Lineage (NCBI taxonomy): Eukaryota > Metazoa > Chordata > Mammalia > Primates > Lorisidae > Arctocebus > Arctocebus calabarensis. Next base: position 12,275 of record CAUYON010026264.1, on the reverse strand, counting down.
ACATATCACTGTTTAATAGAGTGCAAAATTAGCTAGTATCAGCCCTATAACTTGATTGGCCATGTAACAGTTTTTCCTGTGAGGAGTTAACCAATTTGGTATTAAAATCTGGAGTTTAACAATTCCCAGCCCCTTTCCCCCTCCTTCTTGCTAGACAATATTTGTGTTTTATCATTTGTATGAGTGCAATAGCCCACATCACAATGTCCCCAAACTGCAGATGCTGGTGTGGATGTGGAGAGAAGGGAACACTTCTACACTTCTCACGGGATTGCAAATTAATACAACCTTTAAGGAAAGAAGGGTGGAGAATCCTCAAGGAATTAAAAAGTTGACCTTCCATTTGATACCATGATTCCATTACTAGACATCTACCCAAAGTAAAGTATTTTTTTAATCATAGATGATTTTATCACTCAAAGACAAACAATGGTGGTGTTTTGATATTTCTGTCTTACTTATACGCATGCCTTCATGTATTTTGCTGTTTGTCAATTTTTTAAACCAAATTTAGATTATATAACAATGTAATTTTCCCCATGTCACTAAATATAATTTTAAAAATATTTTAAAATGCTACTTTACATAGCACAAATTATTTAACAATTCTTCAATTCACTGGCAAATTATTTAGCATACCTAATTATTCTATAAATACTATATCATTAGGAAATATTTTCAGAAATGAGATTACAATACAAAAAAATACAAAACTTTCTTTTCCTAGAGAAGTTGTCCCCTTGTATAATTTCAGCACAATTGCCAACCAGTTGAAAGTGATATGTTTCTTGCATGTTTTAAATTATTATATAATGGTATCATATTGTGTTCTTCCAAAATTCACTTTGTAAATATTTTTACTCAACATAATGTTTTTGAGTTTATCCCAGTTAATATATGTTGTTCTTATTCATTTTTTAGTTTTTTAAACTAAATATCATTTAGATGAATATTTCATAATATGAATTTATTAGTCATTGGTGAGCACTTGGGTTTTCTCAAATTACCAAAAATGCTGTAGAAAGTATGTTGTACACAGCTCTTTGGGCACATAGGCCATGGGAGGTGCACATCTTCAACTTTTTGGGATGATGCCACACTGTAATCGGTAGCAGACATATCAGCTTGCCCTGTAAACGACAATTTCTACTGCTTCACAGTCTCCCCAACACATGCTATTATTGGGTTTCTTTTTTTTCCTTTATTGTAATCAACTGGAAAGATGTAAAAAGCTGTGTTATAGCAATGGTAATATGAATTTCCCAACAACTTTTGAGGTTGTACATTCATTCATTCATTGGCCATTTCTGTTACTTTTCTAATTTAGTTTGTTTTGAGCCTTTGTCATTGCTCTACTCATTTTGGTTTCTGATTATTTACTTTCATTAAGTTTCTATATATTTCATGTCAATTTTCTGCTGACAAACATTCTGCAAATGAAGGCAGAATGCCACTTTAATTAATATTTTCTTGGTAAATGACTCTTTGTTTTTAAAATTCAAGTTCCATAATCAATTTTTTTAGCCAATGTTTGTAAAGCAAAACTTTAGATTTATGACAAAAAAACTCAATGCAAAAATTTTTTACAAATGATATAAAATCCAAAAGATACTTTCCAAATACTTTAGCAGAATGTCAGAATCATATGTAGATATTTTGAGGAGCATGCTGAGTGTCAATACAAGGGGTAATGATTTCAGATGCTGTTGGTGCTAAAAAGCCATATAGGTATCGGCGTGAGCCCTCTCTACCACCAGACACATAAGCACATTTCCACAGTGCTTTTCACATTTGGCTTTTCATATTTTTTATTTTTAGAGTCCCCAAAGACTTCAGAAAATACTGAAGACAATCATGGAGAAAAAAGCAAAGCAAGTGAGAAAATCTACTACATAAGAAGTCAGTATTTTATAACAACCACATTAACTTAGAATTGATTTAGGATACAATTTTTTAAGTACAAGCATACCCCATTTTATTACACTCTCATTTATTGTACTTTGAAGAGATTGTTTTTTACAAATTGGAACTTTGTTGCAACCCGGCATCTAGCAAGTATATCAGTGCCATTTTCCCAAAAGCATATGCTCAGTTAGTGTCTCTGTGCCAATTTTGGTAATTCTCACAATATTTCAACCTTTTCCTATTTAATCTGTTATGGCTGCAGTCTCTAACCCCTGGGCTACAGATTGATGCCCATCAGCGGCCTGTTAGGAACCTGGTCACACAGCTGGAGATAAATAGCAGGACAGCCATTATAGCCTTCTCCATGTCTCACATCACCATCTGAGCTCTGCCTCCTATCAAATCCACAGCCTCCCAGTGGAAAAATTGTCTTTCATGAAACCGGCCCGAGGTGTCAAAACAAGTGGCCTGTTATGATATGGAATGTACGTTAGGAGATAAGGAAGTGGCAGGTGAGTGAGCCAAGCTTCATCAGTATTTACAGCCACTCCCCATCGCTCTTGTTACCACCTGAGCTCTTCCTTTTACCAGATCCCTACCCTCATCCTTAGAAAAACTATCATCATTAAACCAGTCCCTGGTGCCAAAAAGGTTGGGGGCTGCTGTGTTATAGTGATCACAATCAATAACCTTTGATGTTACTATTGTAATTGTTTGGGGACATCACCAACTATACCCATGAAAGATGATGAATTTAATTGGTAAATTAAATTCTGACTGCTCCCATGATCAGCAGTTCCCCCATCAATCTTCGTCTCCTCAAACCTCTCTATTCCCTGAGATACAACAATATTGAAATTATCCCAGTTAATAACCCTACAAAAACCTCCAAGTGTTTAAATGAAAGGAAGAGTCACTTTAAATTAAAAGGAAGGCATGTTAAAAGTTGAGATAGGCTGGGTACAGGTCATCTTTTTTATGCTATTTAGCCAAGCTGTGAATGCAAAAGAAACATCTCTGAAGGAAATTAAAAGTGCTACTCCAGTGAGCACATAAATAATAAGAAAGCAAAACAACCTTATTGCTGATATGGAGAAAATTTAAGTGGTTTGGATAGAACATGAAACCAGCCACAATATTCCCTTAAGTCAAAGTTTATTTCAGGGAAAGGCTCTAAATTTTCAATTCTTTGAAGACTAGGAGAGGTGAGGAAGCTGGGGAAGAAAAGGCAGGGGCTAACAAAGGTTCATGAGGTTTAGGTAAAGACGCCATCTCCATAACACAAAAGTACAAGATGAAGCAGCAAGTGCTGATATAGAAGCTCCAGTACATTATCCAGAAGATCTACTCAAGATCAATGGTGGGTACACTAAACAACAGATTTTTCACTGTAGACTAATCAGCCTTTGATTGAAAGAAGATGCCATCTTGAAATTTTCTGGCTAGAGAGAAGTCAATGCCCGGCTTCAGAGCTTTAACAGACATGCTGACTGTCTTGTTGGGGCAGCTGGTGACTTTAAGTTGAAGCCAATACTCATTTGCCATTCTGAAAATTCTAGGGTCCTTAATATGGTGCTAACTCTACTCTGTCTGTGTTCTATAAGTGAAACAAAGCCTTTTGTTTAGAGCTGTGTTTTTCAAACTTTTTATCTCACAGCACACTTGAACCTATAGTTAAACTCTTATAGCAGACTTAAATGATGTTGATCACAAAAAATAGAAGGAAAAAAACGCATACAGTGTTGTTTGTTGTTTTTTGTTTTTTGAGACAGAGCCTCAAGCTGTCACCCTGGGTAAAGTACTATGGTATCATAGCTCACAGCAACCTCCAACTCCTGGGCTCAGGTGAGTCTCCTGCCTCCGCCTTCCAAGTACCTGGGACTACAGGTGCCCGCCACAATGTCCAGCTATTTTTTGGTTACAGCTGTCATTGTTGTTTAGCAGGCCCAGGCTGAATTCAAACCCACCAGCTCAGGTGTATGTGGCTGGTCCCTTGGCTGCTTGAGCCACAGGTGCCAAGCCCACATACAGTGTTTTGAACTTCTTTCAAAAATAATTTAATGAATGATCTTTAAAATGTACATAGCACACCTAAGATCTTCTTATGGTACCCCAGTGTGCTGTGGCTCACCAGTTGAAAAATCACTGGTGTAGATTATGGTTTACTGAATTTTTTAAGCTCATTCTTGAGACCTCATACTCAGGAAAAAAATTCCTTTCAAAATATTACTGCTTGTTGACAATGCATGTGGTCCCCTAAGAGCTCTGATGGAGATGTACAGGGAGATGAATGTTATTTTCATACCTTCTAACACAACATCCATTTTGTAGCCCATAGATTAAGGAGTTATTTCAACTGTCAAAAATTATTACTTAAGAAATACATTTCATTAGGCTATAGGTGCATAAATTGTGATTCCTCAAAGGGATCTGTGCAAAGTAATTTGAAAACCTTCTGAGAGGATTCACCATTCTAGATGCCATTAAGAACATCTGTGATTCATGGGAGGAGGTCAAAATATCAACATGAACAGGAATTTAGAAGAAACTTATTCCAATCTTCATGGATGACTTTGAACGGTTCAAGAGTTGATTAAAAGTAACTGCACATGTGGTAGAAATGGCAAGAGAACTGGAGGTAGACATGGACCAAAAAGATATGACTGAATTGCTGTCATCTCATGATAAAACTTGAATGGATGAAGAGCTTCTTCTTGTGAATGAACAAAGTGGCTACCTGAGATTGAATCTACTCCTGGTGAGAAAACTTAACATTATCAAAATGACAGGAAAGAATTTAGAATACTATGTAAGCTCAGTTTAAAAAAGAAGCAATGGGATTTGAAAAGATTGTCTCCAGTTTTGAATAAAGTTCTACTGTGGGGAAAATGCTACCACAGAGAAATCTTTTATGAAAAGAAAAGTCAATTGACATCACAAACTTCATTGCCTAATTTTAAGAAATCATCACAACTACCCCAACCTACAGTAGCCACCACACTAATCAACAGCAGTCATCAATAGTAAGGCAAGTCCCTTCTACTAGCAACAAGATTATAACTCATTGAAAGCTCGGATGATCATTAATATTTTTTAGCACATATATTTTTAATTAAAGTACATACTTTTTTATACATAATGCTATTGCCCACTTAATAGACTAAACTAGAGTGTAAAAGTAATTTTTTATTGTAGAATAGGAAAAAATAACATTTGTGTGACTTACTTTATTGCGATAGCTGCTTTATTGTGGTGGTCTGGAACCCAGCCTGGAATGTCTCTGAGGTATGCCTGTAATTTAAATCCCACTATGACAGTTTATTTTTCAACTATTGGCATTTTACTGCGCTTTACTTACATTTCAGGGTATTGGTTGAGAAGTTGGGTTGACATATAACACAATGTCATTTTTCTCTATAAAATAATGGGAAATTGCCTCCTGGAGGCCATTTTTGGTTAAAACATGTGATCATCAGAAATGAATTACTAACATCAAATAAGTACTGTCTGTATTTTTCCTCAGCATGTTCCTTATCTTTTGGGGTTTTTTGATTGTTGTTGTTTATGTGTTTGCATTTCTACTTTTACACATTTAACACTTAATCCTGACTAAAATGCTATGGGGGAGGTCCTTAGTATGATCCTTTTTTACAAATGAAGGCATTGCTTCTCAGGGAGGTTTGTAGGGGCTGTATTAGCTTGTTCCCCATAGCTGCTATAACAAATAACAACAAACTTGGTGGCTTAAAACATCAAAAATGTATTGTTTCACAGTTTGCAGGCCAAATGCACAAAGTGAAAGTGTTGGCAGAACCTAGCTCCCTCCATAGGCTCCAGGAGAGATTTCGTTCCTTGCCTCTTCCAGCTTCTGGTGATTTACAGTATTCCTCAGCGTGAAGTTACTTCATTCTGATGCCTACATGATCTGATTGCCTTCTCCCCATCTGTGTTTCACAAGTCTAACTCTTCCCCTCTCATATAAGAATAGTTGTGATAATATTTTGTGCTCCCAGAATAATTCAGGATGATTCCCTCATCTCAAGGTCTTCCACTTAATCACATCTGCAAAGACCCTTTTTGCCAATAATGTCACATTCACAAGTTCCAGAAGTTTTATGTGGATATTTTGGGGAAATCAATTTTCAGCCTAGCATACTTGTTCAAGGTCACATGGTAGGATATGTGCAGACAAGCCTAGATGTCTGATTTTCCAACTTGAGAGTTCACCTTCTTTCAGCTCTGTGTTCTCTCTTCCACCACATGGCATGATCTGTTGTCTCCATTCCTTTTCACACTTCAGCCTCCCTCAGTCTTTCATTCCTCAAGGCGCAGTCAGTATTCTGCTCATCAGTGCCCTGGTCTCTTGCAAGGAGAGTCGGCATGGGCTGAGCTGACCATTAATAAATTCAATCATGCATTTTTTGGCGTCCCTTCCAAAATCCAGCCAATTCCCTAAGTCTACTTCAAAAAACCAGAATAGATCACCAAAGCCACCTTGTGGGGAATAAATATTACATCTTTCCCATTCATATTGGTTTTTCAAGAATCCCACAAGTCCACAGAATAATAGAGGAGAAATTCTAAATATTGAAGGAGTTTAGAATATATACCGCAAAATATGCTGCTCAGACACACTGACTATTTTGAGTTATAGGTACTTGAAAAACAGAATATACAAGAAAATACTTGGACCTTCCTTCTTTTTGTTTAAAAGCAAGAGATGAAATTCCCATGTGAAAGATATCCTCCCTACGTTAGAAGGAAAGTGACAATATTATCATTAGGGACAGGGGTTTGAGCCTGAGAGAAATCTGTACAAACGAACTTTGCTAAACTAACCTTTATCTCCCTAGTCACTTCTCCACTCTTTCAACAATTCAGTGTATAAATGTTTAAGTCTGTGTCTGTGAGTCTCCATACCCTGATCAGGGCTCTTGTGCCCACATTAAATGTATATTAATAAAGTTTGTGTGCTTTTTAATCCTTAGACCCAGCACCTCCAAAACCCTACAAGGTAAAATTTTGCCTCCCCTACAATATCATCCTCTTTGTTTTTTCTGCATTTTCAGTCTGCTGTTACTCAGGGAATGAACAATAAAAAGAATGTCAAGTCTTTGCTTCTTGTCAAGAGATCACTTCATGTAGAGTTAGTTCATAAAGAAAACAGTGGCGTTATACATGCCTGACATGTGGGCCACAGATTTTCAAGGTTACATTCTGTACACTTCCTGAACCAGCATTCCCATTTACACACAGATTGCCTGGGATTTAATATAACCTCTCTTTCAAAGACTACCTACAGTTGCTATTATACTATTAATATTTCACATGCCATATATGTAGTAGATACCTTGTAACTGTATAGACCTATTTACAAATCTCCTGTCCATTCAGGTTGCTACTAGAATCACATCTATATGCATTATAAATCCAACAAGGTGATGTTATAATTTTCATTTAGACAGACATATGCATTTGAAAGGAATTATGAAAAGAAACTTGACGTTTATGTTATCTTGTTGTATTTCTAATGTTTTCCATTCCTACATGAGGATTCAAACTTCCATCTATTGCAGTAGAATCCTTGGAAGTTGACCACCCAGGGGACTGTAACAAACTGGTCAATATATAGAGGTGGTCAACATAAGGGACTATACAGCACTGATACACATGTGAGGTACATGTCCAGTTCATGAAAATCAGGTCAATTTAAGGAGGTGGCCAATGTAGGGAGGTGATCAACCAGGGAGATTCCACTGTATTTCCTTTCATCCTGAAGAACTTCCTTTGACTTTTCTTATAGAAAAGTTTGGCCTGATGGTAACTAATGTTCTGAGTTCTTTGTTTGAAAGTGACTTTATTTTGATTCCATTCTTGAAGTATATTTTCATTGAACATGGAATTCTGAATTGATAAGTTTCTTTTCTGTTCAGTACATTAAAGAGATTGTTTCATTGTCTTCTAGATTTTATAGTTTTTGAAAACAGGTTGGCAGTATTTAGAAATGTAGCTCTCCTCTATAGACTGTTATTTTTCTCTGTCTGCTTCCAATGTTGTGTCTCTGGTTTTCAGCAATGTGATCATAACAAGCCTCAGCATTTTAAATATGTACATTTATCTCTTTCACCAAAGTGGGGAGTTTGGGGCCATTATTTTTCAAATTTTTCTGCAAAAATTATTTTCTATCTCCTTTTCTTCTGAAACACTAGTTACTTGGATGTTAAAACTATTACTCTACAGAATTCCAAGATTTGGGCTTTTTAAATCTTATTTTTAAAAATCTCTGTTCTTCATAGAGAAAATCCCTGTTACCTATTTCACTGACTGCTTAAGGGTCAGCCTGTCTGTGTATGTGCAAAGGCTCAGCCAGAGATTTGGGCAGAATTTATACCTAGAATGTGGCTCTTTCTTTCTGGCTCTCTCCTTTCTGAAATTCCCTTACTTCATAGACTACAGAGTATTTTCCAGTAGCCGTGATTGCTCCAGACTCTGTCATCTGGTTGTTGAGCCCAGAAAGACTGAGTCTCCTACATGAGTTTCAGCCACTCTGGTCAGCCCTGACTCCAGTTTGACCTCCAGATCAAACTCACAAGAATGGGAAATGTAGCTATCTCCTTTTCTAAGCATCATCAACTTCTCTCCAGAATCCAGCTGCATTGATTCACTCTTTATCCTTCAGGAAGTTGGATTTTTTGGCATTTTTGTTCCGAAATTTATACTTGTTACCTATGGGAGTTCACTTGGCTATAAGGAAAACAGAAATAACTGTTCCTTGTGTTTTAACTTTTTTTACAGTGTATTATCAGTCATGATGGGTTTAGTAATGCTTCATTAACAAATAACCCTCCAACCCATCATCCCATGAATTGATTAATAAACTGTGATATATGTATATGGAATACTATTCAGCTATAAAAATGAAGGATCTGTGGTGTTTTCACTTTTTTTTTTTTTTTAGTATAAAATCACAGATGCATACATTAGTGCAATCAAAGAGGGGTACAATGTGCTGGTTTCATATACAATCTGAAATGTTTTCATCAAACTGTGTAACAGAGCCTTCAGGGCATTTTCTTTGTTGTTATACGAAGACATTTGTATTCTGCATTTAGTAAGTTTCACCATTACCCTTCTAAGATGCACCATACATGTGGCCCCACCAGTAAGCCTCCCTACACCCCAACCTCACCCCTCCCCTCTCCTCCCTTGCCCCTTTCCACATATTCTTGTGCTATAGTTGGGTTATAGCCTTAATTTGAAACCTTTAAATTAGCTTCATAGTAGGACTGAAAACATTGAATACTTTTTCTTCCATTCTTGAGATACTTTACTAAGAAGAATATGTTCCAGCTTTATGCAACTAAACATAAAAGAGGTAAAGTCTCCATCTTTCTTTAAGACTGCATGGTATTCCATGGTATACATGTATCACAATTTATTAATCCATTTGTGAGTTGATGAGCACTTGGGCTTCTTTCATGACTTAGCAACTATGAATTGTGCTGCAATAAACATTCTGGTACAGATGTCTTTGTTATAATGTGATTTTTGGTCTTCTGGGTATATACCTAGTAAAGGAATTATAGGATCAAATGGCAGGTCAATTTTTAGATCTCTAAGTATTTGCCAAACATCCTTCCAAAAGGAACGTATTAGTGTGCATTCCCACCAGCAGTGTAGAAGTGTTCCCTTTTCTCCACATCCACACCAACATCTCTGGTTTGGAGGTTTTGTTATATAGGCTAATCTTACTAGAGTTAGGTGATATCTCAAAGTAGTTTTAATTTGCATTTCTCTGATGATTAAGGATGGTGAGCATTTTTTCATGTGTCTGTAGGCTGTGTGCCTGTCTTCTTTAGAGAAGTCTCTCTTCAAGTCTTGCCCATTCTGAGATGGGATCATTTGTTCTTTTCTTGCTAAAACGTTTGAGTTCTCTGTGGATTCTGGTTATTAAACCTTTGTCGGAGGCATAACCTGCACATATTTTCTCCCATTCTGAGGGCTGTCTGCTTGCTAAACTTCCTATGTTCTTGCCTGTACAGAAGCTTTTTAATTTGATCAGGTCCCAGTAGTGTATCTTTGATACTGCTTCAATTGCCTGGGGAGTCCTCCTCATAAAATATTTACCCAAGCCAATTCCTTCAAGAGTTTTCCCTGCACTTTCTTCTAGAATTTTTATAGTAGGCTGCCAGCTTGGTGCTACCCATCTTAATTTTATCCCAAGCAATTGCTTACATTGGGGAAGAGAGATCACGCCCCCAATCTACCAGTCAGAACTTAGTGTCTGAACCACAAAGGGGTATAGAGGACTCTCTAGCTTAACAAAATAGCCTTAAGACTATTTACCATATTGTGTACTCTACCTCTGCCATGGGCTCTCAGAAAGGCTTATGGGAGGTCTGCTTGTGCTATAAGACTCTGGTTCCAGGGGACTGCTAAACCACAAGGTAAGCCTGACACAGTCAGTATAAAAAGGAGTGCCTAGCCATGTTAGAGGCCTCTTTGCCTCTCTGCCTACTTACCCTGGCAATGGAGACTCATCTGCTGTCTATAGTGAACGTATCTTGCTATTAATCTCCAAACCTACCTTTCTCTTCTTCAATATATTGTGTTTCATGCTTGCCTTACTTTGGGGTGTCTGATCATTTTCATTCAAGAGCCCTCCAAAAACCGAGCACCCAGGCAGCTGCCTGAAACCATGGCATTTAAGCAGACAGGCAGCTGGCTTTGAAGCCTAACTACCCAGGTTCATAGTACCTAAGACTGAGGTTTACCCTCCATTAGAGAACACCTTTCTCCTGTTCCCTAATAGCCCAACCAAAAAACAACAAGTAAAATTAACAAGGGGCTACATTTAGGAAATATTCAAGAAACAGATTATCTCTGGGGTTAATAGTGTAAAGGGGAGATATGAAGACAAGCAGGGAGTAGAAATTGAGAAACCAAACAAAAAGCTCTGGCAAAGTTGCCTATACCCTTAATTAAGCACAGGACGTCACTAGAGAAATTTGAAGCTTATTGTGCACTGAGAATAAACATATGGAGAGCAACAACAAATTCCCAACTCAGCCCAACTCCTGACCAGATTAACATAAACTCCAACACTAAAAGTCTAGCAGAAAAAACAAATCAAAAACAAAACACACTCCTCTCCAAGCCAGAAAAATATTTTTTACCTTAATGTCTGCTATCCCATGCAGCATTTTCAATCTCACCAAAAAGTTATGAAGCATACAAAAAGGTTAGAAAAACACACAATCTGAAGAGACAAAACAAACATTGGAACCAAACTCAGATGTTAAGAAGATGTTAAAAACTCTCAGGAAATTTAAAATTCCTATGATTAACAGGTTATCAATCCAAATAAATGATTGAGGCAAAAATTCTAATCAATGGAGGTTTATGAAACTGAGATTTTGAGGATGCACCCAAGGAAAACAGGAAACACAGACAAACTGTAGCTGTTTTTAAAAGGGGAGGCTGGAAATTTCAGCAAATTTTAAAGGTAGTCAAAGAGAAAGAAAAAGATGCGGATGGGGGACTGATAGGGTAGTGGTTACATTCTTATAAAGCCCAAGAAATGTACATTCATACAAAATAAAGGAGTGAAGGAACATCAATTATACAAATTGAAAGGATGAACTTGCTCAAATTAAAATTTTCTGGGCAGCCAAGGACACAATCAAAAGAGCAAATAGACAAGCCACAGAATGAGACAAAATACTTACATGCTATACATCTGACACAGGATTAATAACCAAAATCTACAAAGAACTCAAGCAAATCATCAAGAAACAACCAAACAACCCCAATAACAATGGGCAAATGACATGAACAGAAACTGACATGAAATGAAGATAGACGAATGACAAAAAAAACTCATGAAAAAACACTTGTTGTCTGTAATCATTAGGGAAAAGCAAATCAAAACCACATTGAATACTAATTAATGCCAGTGAGAATGGCTCATATTAAAATGTCCAGAAACACTTGATCTTAGCCAAAAGGCCGAGAAGCTAAAATGTCCAGAAACAACAGATGCTCATATGCATGCAGAGAAAAAGGAACTCTTTTTTTTTTTGAGACAGAGTTTCACTTTGTTGCCCTCAGTAGAGTGCTACGGAGTCATAGCTCACAGCAACCTCAAACCCTGAGGCTCAAGCAATCCTCTTGCCTCAGCCTCCCGAGTAGCTGGGACTACAGGTACCTGTAGGTACAATGCCCAGATATATATTTTTTCTATTTTTAGTAGAAATGGGCTCTTGCTCTTGCCCAGGCTAGTCTCAAACTGCTCAGTTCAAGCAATCCACCAGCCTTGGCTTTTTTAGTAGAAATGGGCTCTTGCTCTTGCCCAGGCTAGTCTCAAACTG
>CAUYON010026262.1:0-21427 GCA_963573935.1 Arctocebus calabarensis | reverse complement strand
CTATTAGCACAGGACACAAGAGACAAAGGTCATCCGTGTCATACTGGAAAGGACCCCTGGAGGCCACCAAGCCCGCGGGGGACGCAGCCCACGCATTCCGCGGGTGCTGGTCCTGTAAGGGTTGCGCTGTGGGCAGGTCCCGTGTGGGCTGGGTCTGCTGTCCTCTGTTCCACCGCGCTGGCAGGAAGCTGCGCCCAGAGTTGACAGGGGTGTCGGGACGAGGGGAAAGGGAAAATGTGTTACTCTCCGCTTCCCCGGCTTTTTCCATTCGTCCAAAGTTTCTCCGACGATCAACCTCGCGAAGACTGGAGTTTCTAAAGGGGAACTGGGAGGCGGCTTGGGGCCGCCTGCGAGGCTGGCTGTGGACAGCGGAGTAGCCGGCCAGGCGGCTCGGGGGAGCTGGCCCGGAGCGTGGCGGGGCCCCTCCGGCGCGGGGGGAAGGGCGGAGGCGCGCAGCCCCAGGGCCCGAGTGCGGAAGCGCCTCGCAGGCCTGGCCCGGGCTTCCCTCCCGCGGGGCCTTGGGGGGCCAAGTCGGGCGCTGCGGCAGCTGTGAGGGGTCGGGGGGCTGGGATCCAACTCTCCAACTCTCTGGCAGCGCTGGGGGCAGGTTGGGAAGGCGCAGCGGGGCGGCTGTAAGATAAAAGGCCTCTGCCCCTTGGGTTTGTATCCCGGCCCGGCCTCCCACCGCAGCCGCGCTCCCACGCGGGGGCTCGGCCGGAGGTCCCGGTCCGAGCCTGTCGGCGGTGCGGCCGACTCGTGGAGTAGGGGAAGGTGCTGCCGACCCGCGGTGGGCGGGGGGAACCCGCAGCAAGCAGAGGCCTGAACCCCGGGACCCGAGGCCCCGCTACACTGGCGCAGCCAGAAAAGTCGCGGCGGCTGCTCGAGCCGGCCTGCTGCGCCCGGTCTGCCCCGGGACCTCTAAAGGGAGCCCTGGGCTGGGGAAATGTGGAGGGGGCTGCTCTCTTTGGCGGGAGCGGGGTCTGGGAACCCTGCACCGGCCCACAGCAGCCAGCTCCCAAAGAGCCCGCGGCGCAGGCCGGATCCCAGAAGCGAGAGAGGAGCCAATAGCCTACTTAAAACAAATAAAAAAAATAAAAAGCCGCTGTACCTCACTGCGCATGTGCAAACCTAAAGGTTTTTTTTTTTTTTTTTTTTTTAATTTGACGTCATTTCGCTGTATCAAGTCCCAAGCCAAATTGATTACTCTACTTAATAATTGACTGTATGCTCTGATTTCTGGAAATTACTGAAAAATTACAGAGAGAAGGTTTTCAAGATTTCTGAAACCTTTAAAACAAAAGGAGTGTCTCCTGTTTATCTACTCTGCGTGTCCGTTTCCCCCATGGAAATCAGAGACAGCGAGCTCCGCTAAAACTTAGATTAATTTCGAGGACACAGTGGTACTCCACCTCATTCTTTCAGAGGAGACGGTTACAGTGGAATTTTCACGCTTGCATTTTTTATATTTCACAGGAAACATCTGACGCCAAAGCTATATTATTTTATCTCCTACTCCAGTGTAACCTCATATTTATTTTTTAGAGTGAAGAATAGAGGTTCTTATATGAAAAACATAGAAGATTACCCATATGTAGAAAATACTAACACTTTCCTATTTGTAAGACAGATTGAGTCTTAAGAAAATGAATTATAAAGAAATGCTTTTCATTCTAGGAGGGTTTTTTTTTTTTTTGGTCTTTGTAAAATTATATGCAATAGATTATCATTTATAAGTCAAGAGTAAAGTTTACAAGTAAAGTTGAAAGTATGCACATAATTTCAGTATGCCTATGGTTATATTCCAAAGATAAGCAACCTTCTGATAAACTCCTAGCTTTAAAAAATGTGTTTCCATACTAAAATCACATAATGGGTAATGTGAAAATAATAGACTTCTTGTAGCCCAACTGAATAAATGTATGGCAAAAGTTTAAGATGAAAACCAAGAAATTGGTATGAATTGTCTTTCTGGAAATTTCCAGAAACCATTGTAGATCGTGATAATATAATAAACTTATGTTGCACTAGAGATTCCTTTTAAGTTTGGAGGGGATATATGAAAGTTCATGAAAATGCATTTTCCTAAGTCTATTTTAAGGATTGCTTGTAGAATTCAATGGTAAGCTTACTTTATTGTAATGAATTTCCTAAGAAGAGTTCTCCAGAGTGATAAGCATTTTAATAAGTGAATTATTTGAGCAGGATAATTATTTAGTGAATATCAGAAGTAGTTCCATTGAATCTGGTGACCTCTTTCTCCTTAGAAAATGATGGGACAGTTTGAGGAAAATCCCAACCGAAAATATTTTAAGAAAATTGTTATGAAGCATATTTAGAAAGAAACAGCTGGTAAACACATTTTCCCAAGCTACTGTGACTGAGTTCTTCAGTTACACCAGAAAACAAACTGTAATGAATCATGTTCAAAGCAAAAACACTCACTGAGGTAATTACTGATAGCACTAATTTGTCTGATTCATGAACAGTTTTCAAAACATCCTTGTATCTTTCCAGTACAATTTATTCATAAGTATTTTGGAAGTATACTTGCTGAACTTAGGAGTTTTGTTGAGCAGGTTGGAAAGCAGTCAAAAATTGAGTGGTAAGATTCTATAGAAATGTAACCGATTCCAAAAAAAAGTCCTCTGTACGGAAGTACATTATGGAAATGATGTGGTTGTCAGACCTAATTGCTTGGCTTTTGAGTCCTTATAGAAGAAATTCTACAGCCTTAGGGGAATAGCCTCAAAAGCAGCAGCGTTCCTGGTTTCAGTTTAAATAAAACAATGAAATCCATCATTATTCAAGTCAATAGCGATAATTCACATGAATATGAATGCACTTTGATCTTATCCTTCAATTCATTGAAAGACACAGTCATAATGAAAAAGGGAGATAATCTCTTTAACTTGGTCCAAAGCAAGTTGTTGGAGCTTTTCTTTCTTGAAAGACCGTAGAAAGGAACTTTTCACTAAAGCTTTGCTTTCCTACTTTTAAGGTGGTTGGGGGGGCGGTGGTTGGGCAAGCTACAGGTTGTTATATAGCTTCTAGGAACCAACTAACGTTAACTTTCTTGTTTCTGGCAAACTGTCTTATTTAGTGAACTTGACATCTCGTCAAGCTTAAAGGTGAACCCCTCTTATAATATACCTAAGGATCATTTTAGGAAGCTTTGTTATTTTGAGTTTCCCAGCGTTTCTGATTAAGACATTAGTATTTTCAGTATGCTTTAAAGCTTATTTAAATTAAATAGCAGATTTCAAGGTGCATTGTCTAGTAGATTTGCAATATCCAGCACTAGTTCCTTAAGCATTCCAGTTGAACTGTAAAGACAGTTAATATCATGTCTGTGCTATAAGAAAGTATGAAAGTCACTGTAAAATTTCACCTTACTTATGGCTATTTAACCAATTTTCCAGACACTTTTAATGAGAAGTTAGCAAAGTTACAAGTTCTTGTGTACAATTTGTCTTTCTACTTAGAGTTATGAAAACATCTGTCCTATTTTATTTAATAAAGGGTATCACATATGAAATATAATTAGGTAAAAGATATATGAATGAAGATATCTGATGGATGTTACTAGTTTGGAAACTGTTTAGCTTTTCACTGAGTTCATTAAAGACATCCAAGCTTTGCACTAGTTATTAGTAAGTTTTAAGTAAGAATTGTTGAGACTTCTGTGATCTTCTGCAAGTCCAACAAATATTTGTTGAGTTATGTTAAAAGGACTTTGGAGCACACAAATATAAATAAGACAAGTGCTTGTCCTCAAGGAGCTTTAAACTTAGAAATTTCAGCACATCTGTGATTTATATAAAACTTCACCTCATCAACTCAGCTAACTCAATGGCTATTTAAAGCCTGGACAACTATTAAGAGCAAAGGTGTTTGACAATGCCTCACGAGTTATCCTTGTAGCTAAATAAAAGATTTAGCTGAATACTTTGAAGACTTTTCCTTCAGTAAAACCTGTTTGAGACACTAACAATTTCTATTTTTATATGACATTAAATCAGTATCCTAGAACCACAGAAAAAGGCAGAAAGATCCCTAAGGGTTAATGTTAGTCATTTTCTTTATGTATCAGACCTTTCAGTCTGTACTGCCAAGGGCTGTTGCGGTTGATTCATCAAATGAGATGGGAAAAAATTAGTGCCCCATCCACTTATAACAAATATGTAGAGGTAATGTTGAGCCAATGCAAATGGTTACATTCTGAATTTTATGTAAAATATTTATGGTAGACAAGAGTAAAGACTGTAGCGTGTGCTTGTTCCTGTGGCTCTAACCCAGGGGAAAGCCACTATTACCAAGTGCAGATACAACCACAAGCTCTTGTGTCTATGGAAAGGGAGTGGGCGTATGACTTTTCCTGTGACACCATCCTTATTTCGGATGTCAAGAAAAGCTTTCTGATTGGCCATTTAAAAAGCATCTCGGCTGGTCAGGGAAGGGGGCACCTGGGGCAGGGTCTGAGCCCAGAGACCCTGTCTAGGGGGTTCGGGTGCGCTCTCGCTGCCCCTATTGTCTGCATGGGGGAACGGCCAAGCCAGGGCGTCCGCTTTTGAGCCGAGCTGAGGGTGATGGAGGATAAGGACTGGAGGTGGGGGCGAGAGGTGTCACTGAAGGCAGCCCCCAGGGCTTATACGCTCGACCCCGAGGCGTACAAGGAGGCAGCGGTACCCGCGGCAGCGGCCCTGACTGCAAATCGCCGTCGTGTGGTTGCTACTGGCAACCGAGCCTGTGCCAGCGCGCAGCCCCGTAGCCCCTGCAACCAAGGTGGCGAAGGAAGCGGCTGCGGCGCCGCAGGTTCTTCAGCCCACAAGGGTCCCTTTCCCGCCTGCGCCCGGCAGTCCCCTCGGGCCTTGGCCGCAGCTGTGCGGCTCCAAGGGCCCAAGGGCGGTCGGGTTGGGGACGTCGCTGTCTCGAAAGCGTCAAATAACCGGCGCCCTCTGTGAATGCAACATGGCAGCTCCAGCAGAAGACTGGTATCCCTCGCTGCGCCTGCGAGGCCAGGAGGCGGACTCCGCCGAGCAGCAGGCGGCGGGTCTCCGGGAGGAGAGTCAGTCTTGCCTGCGCCTCGGACTCCAAGCCCCGCGGCGCCAAGGGCACACGCACGGCCTTGCCTCGCCTTCGCCCCTCGGCCCTTTGTTCCCCACTGGGCACACCTCACCTCACGCTTCGGTGCATTCAAGGAAAGCCTCGAAGACTAGCTGTCTGGAGGTGGGAACACCAGCCCTCTGGTGTTCGACAGAAGCGACAGCTTTTCCGGTCCCCGGGGATTTGGGGGGGGGGAGGGGTTTCCAGGCCGAGCTGGAGGCGCGAGCTCAGGACCCAGCCCCGACCTCCCAGCGAAGCCCTCTTTCGTCGGGGCAGCTCCCTCCCGCCGACCCGCTCACTAACAAGAACCTTGAGAAGGGAGGCTCCGACAGGGACCCAGCGGGGTCGAAAGGCCGCAATGCCTGCTGCGACCTCAAGGAAATGAGATTCTCCGCACTGGGGCGTAGAAACTGCGGGCTCGCAATCGGCCAAGTCTGGAAAAGATAACGGGGTTGAAAACGGCCTTTTAGGCCCGAGCCGGCCTCCAGCAGGCTCCATCCTAGCCATTGGGCACGGTGGAGGCGGTGCGGGTATTCCCGAGGACAGGGCACCCAGCCCACGCGGGATCGCGGCGCCGCACAGGCTGTCCTGTGCCCCGCGGCCGCAGTCCACCGGGGTGTGCGTGCAGCGGGGCTTCCGTGCCCTCGGAGGCGGAAAGAGAGGATATTTGCATTTTGTAAAGCCGCGGTTAAAAAATGACTATGCCACGTAGACAAGCCAGTCCTGACGTTCAGCACAACGTGCTACTGAAATGCCGAAATCTGCCACCAAATGGCGGCTCTTGCAGCCTGCTGATAGAAAGGACTCGCCCGGCGTCGCCCGTTTCAGGCCTCTTTCACTTCTCCGCTCTTCCCTCGACCCTTCCCCGCGTCATTTCTCCCTCTCCCCGTTGAGGGCGCAGGCGGGACCCCAATTCGGAGAAGCCTCTATGTCCTGAGGACCCGCAGGCAGTCAGCTTTCGGGGCGACGGCCCAGCCTCCCCCCGCCGGCTTCTCTGCCGGCCTCCCAGGGGCCGCCTTCCTCCCGAACGCATTTAGGGGTAGCCCCAGTGACCCAGGGTGTGATCCTTGCCCAGATATTGAGGTTCCTGCCGCGCAGGCACCCCCCCCTCAATCAACAGTCATCCAGTTAAGATTCCTGACCAGAGGATGGGAGCGTACTCTTCCAATTAAACCACCTCAGCGGGAGAACCCTCTCCCCTCGGCCTTTCCACACCACCCACAAGGGCTTTGAGAGCCTTCTGGACGGCAGCTTTATATTTGTCAATAACTTTGTCTAAAATCCACCACGCAGAAAATCAAACTCCAAGGCACCTGCTTATTGAGTGGAGGAGAAAAGCCACTGGGTTTGAAGAGGGAGGAGGACAAAGGCGACAATCGGCCCCGGCTCGGGTTAAAACGCGCTTCTGTGGGCTCAACCCTCGCGACCGCTGCTTTCCCGCCTGCCGGCCCCCGGAGCCAGGGCGCATCGCAGGAAGGGGGGCACCCTGGGGTGCGGTGCCCGATCGCCCCCAGCACCGACTTGGGAGGACGACGTCGTCCCCCCGCCTCTCCCGCCAGGCAGGGCCTGACAACCTCGCTTTCAAATTTGGCGGGATCCGAGGACGCCGAGTCCAGTACAGCGCGAGGCGAGCGGCGCACGCGCAAAATGGCCTCCGGGTGCCCAGAGGCCTGGGCTCGCGCGACCTACCCTGCACGGCCCCGCGGCGCGGTGTGGAGGGGAGGTTGGAGTTACAGGTCTGGGCGCTCTGGTAAAGCTGCTAGTTGAAACATTAGCAGAGAGGACTGTTTTCTCTTTACTGCAACCTTTGGTAAAAGGCATCAGCGCCCACACCCCACCAGGAAGGCAACGCTGCGCGGAGAATCGAAATCGTTTCCATCAGGCTGGTGTCCTGTGCTTTTTCCGCTGGGTCCTGGAACCTAAGAAACTTTTTTTTTTCAAGTTTCGGTGCTTCCCATCCTAACCACCCACGCCCCTAGGTTTATCTTCCACACCTCGCACTGCGTTCCTGTCGTTGGCTTTGGTGGAATATCTTCCATTTTGGCATTTTAGAACTAAGACTCTGTATCCTGGACAGGCTTCTCTGGCTGCAATAACCTCCTTTTCCATCTCTGTAATGTCCTTATACCTTGAATGCCAGTTTTCGGCAGGTTTCCCAAGTGCCAGGGTCTGCAGCTTTTCAGTTCTCTACACTCAACTTGGGTTTTACCTTATGTGGGGTGACAGAGAGTCGGAGATCTCGAAATCACATTCACAGTGAAATTTGGATTTTATAATGACCCGTAATCAGGGTTAGAAGAAATATTTTCATTGAAATACAGAAAATGTTTCATTGAAATATTTTCATTGAAACACTTGCCATTGTTTAAAGTGACTTCGGATAATCTCTGGAAGGGTTTTTTTCTCAAGGCATGAGTCTGAAGAATGAGAGTGATTTAACTCATTCATTGGAAGTTTTTATTGAGCGTTTACTGTATTTATTTGGAGAGCTAAATGAGACTTGGGGATGAGTTTTCCACTTGAACTTATTCAGAAGGGTCCTAGAGTAACTCTACCAGTGATAAATAACTTTAGATATCGTCGGCCTGAAATTCTTCATGTGAGACCTCTAGAAATTGCTAAGAAAAAGAAACTGGTGCAAATAAAGGAAATCCGTTTCAAGAACCAAAAGAAGAAAAAAACGTTAAAAAAAATTAACTGCGGAAACAGGAAACACTCGACTGTGTAAACATTTTCGAAGACTTTCATAATCAAAACTGGGCGATCTTTAGATTTACCGGGAGATGGGCTGGCTCAAAGTCTTTGCGGAGGCATTTCCCAAGTTTCATTTACTGGAAGGCAGGAATGTGTTAAGTTCCTCTCTTTCATGTAAAGAAGCCGTCTCTGAATTCTAGGGTCCAATTTAGTTCAAGGGCTTTTTTTTTTTGAGCGACCTTAGAAATTTTCACCTGTTGTAGTGTTCATTTCATACTTGCAGAAACATCCTCAAGTGGAAGAACGTATCTAACCCAAGAGCTTTATATTGGAGCTGGGTTTACTGCTTTTTGGGCCACATTAGATGTCTCAAAGGTGTAAATACGGGCTTTGAAAGGGTTTAATTAGTATACTGTGAGAAGCACACCTAAAATAGTACAAGTCTAGTCATTTTAAATTTAATTTGATCAAGACCTTTTTGTTTGGGATAAAATCCAAAACTGTGGGGAAAGCAGCCATAGTATTTTTGAAAATACTATAGAGCCTCCATTTTATGTAAGTATCAAACAATCAATTTTCAACTTATTCCTGGTGCAATGGGAAGAAAAGATTGAGACATTTATTTAAAATATAAAAAGGAATTAACAAAATGAATACTTGCTTAACTCCAGGATTTTAAGAGAGACTGGGTTCCATGTGTAGATTGTTTCTAAAATTAAGGTCCTATTCCCTCAAAAGATACCACAAGCTATTTTAAAAGACCAAACGTCTCCATTTCCTGTTGGTCAATGCAAGTAGCATTTTACACGGGTACTTAAGTTCTTATGTTTTCATAACAAAACTTTCTTTAGATAGTCCTATACAGCGAGCATACGGAATAATTTCCAACCCCCAAACTGGAGAAACAGGAAAGAATGAAGTAAAAATTCCTACCAACTTTGTCTGCCTATAGCATTTTACCTCCAGAGTTCCTAACATTTGCACATATGGATATGGAAACGAAGCAATCAGGCTGGCAGGTTAAGTCAACTGAAGAGCAACTTTGTCCTCCAATTCCTAGCAAAAAACGGCAGGCAATTTTAAAAGCAAGAGTACTTTTAATGTGGTTTGCATGTGTAAAGGAAGATAGATCACTATTTACACAACAGCAATCAGTCTCATTTTTCTTTTTTACATTTAATTTAAAAATCTGTGAAATCAATTTAACCATTTTCTGTGAAGTATTTTGTTAGCACTAAGTTTGTGTTATAGGATCCTAGAATATTTTCAGCAACAGAAGTCAAACTTAAGGCCGACTTTTCATGTACCCTACTTTACCAAAAGCTACA
Organism: Arctocebus calabarensis; assembly: GCA_963573935.1. Taxonomy (NCBI): domain Eukaryota; kingdom Metazoa; phylum Chordata; class Mammalia; order Primates; family Lorisidae; genus Arctocebus; species Arctocebus calabarensis. Next base: position 12,302 of record CAUYON010026262.1, on the reverse strand, counting down.
AAGTTAGGAGCTTTGCCATGGGCTTTTGTTAGGTTGAAATTTCTAAAAGTGATTCTTGAGCAAAAGTTTAAATCTTAATTGGCAGAACTGTAATAGCTGGTTACTTAATAATGTAAAACATAATCTTTTCTGTTTGGTTAAAAAGATGAAGACATTTTATTTGAAATACCCTTTTAAGTATTTAAAAATTTAGTTGAAATACCCTTTTAAGCTTAAATAGATTTCAAATGAGTAGAGAAAAATTCTTTTCAAGTAAAATAAATGGAAACGTGGTGATATAGTGCTAAGTAAGACATACATAAATGCATTATCTGATTTTTTAATAAGTAATTTCAAAAGTCCATCATAAAGAAATTGAGATGTTATATCTTCAAGTTCCATGTTCATCTTGTAACTTGGTTTTGTGTAAGTCTAATGACAGTCCATGAGCATTTAAAGTATTTTTCATCTTTGAAAATTTTTTTCATTTTTCATACAAATCATCATCCAAAGTAAAAAATATCACTTGAAACCTCCATTAAGTTTTGTTCTAAACATCATGAAAAACTTGAGAAGAAAAGCCTAGAAAAATGAGTTAAATTCACCAAAATTGGCAAACATTGGTAACTTTTACTTCAAAGGTCGTGTAATAAACAGATACATCTTTCAACGGGCTTTCAAGCAATTATACAACAAAGCATGTACTTCTTAGCAACATCACTATAAGACAGCAATGTATTCTCTTTAGCTTTTACCTGTTGTAATGCACTATAGGGTTTCCAAAACTTCTGCACATTGTGCTTTTCATATCAAATTTTTATGAAACATCTTAGCTGTTTTCTAAACGAATATCCTTTTTATTGGATTTTTCCAATTACAAATGAAATTTCATTTTACATCTATAATTAGAAACAACACTTACAATGGGACTGTACAAATTTAGGTCAAAATAAAAATATATGTATTTTGTGGCTTCATAAAACATCCTTTACTGTATTTTTAAAGAAAGCAGAATAACAGCAATATATGTAAAAGTAATGATTTAATGACTATAAGCAAGACAAAGCAATAGAATTGTGCTTCTTTTGCGACTGGGGACAATGAAATGTTTAGCTACAATTTTCCCATAAAAACATGAAACAATATTCATACAGAATAAACACCCTCACAAATAACTGATGGGTGATGAACAAACATACACCAAGTTCAACCAACGCAAAACAGAAACTGAAAATTGGGATTATTCATATTTTAAATTTAACATGCTTGGTTGGCTTTATCTAAAAATACCTGTAGAAGCTCATCATAAATTGCTTCTATTCAGGACATTACAGAGAAGGCATTATTCCACTGTTAGTGATTAAAGCAACTCTTAAATTTGAAATTACTGCTATGCCACGTATTAAAATAACTCTAGATAAAATGCCTTCTTTCAGAAATTTGGTTTATTAAAAAATGTTTTAGAATTAGTGATCAATATGCATTTTAAAAATACATTAATCCCTCATAACCAATGGAAAATTAAGATGCTATTTCCATATTTCTTAGTAATAACTTTTCTTTACTGCAATAAATTTTTAAAGTAAATGTGTGTAACTGGGGGAAAAGTCAGTATTGCAATGATTTGCCAATTGCTTCCAATGGAATAGAATTTAGAATTAGATATCCACATTAAAAATATTCTATGCTGGTAAGCAAGGTTCAACATCAGGTTATGGGTATCTGCAAAGGTCGAACCAGTTGAGAGAATTTTAACAATCATTTCTGAATGCATGAAACACAATATTTTCTTTATAGTATTTATAAATATATCATACAATACTGTTTCCTGTCATGTCATATACCAATATGGCATTGTACAACAAGCATAATGCCATCTGATTCTTACAAAAACGAATCATTTAAACAAGTCAGTAAAATAAACGGTAGTACCCGCTTTTAGGCATACAGAATGTAAAACTGAAGTTTACTTTCCTTTGATCAGTTTTGGGTAGCAACAGAGAAGTAAAAATCAAACAGGAATCAAAATGCCTAAATATGCAAGAAATTGTTATTCACAGTGACATGGCTACATAGAATGCATTATTCTATGCATATTCTTTCAGTTTGTTGAATTTCAAGATAAAAAGCACTTGTTTTCTACAGGTTCACAAAACAGTATAATAACAAGAAGGAACAATGAAGAAGAATGTAATGTAGGCATTAGTTGAGTTTAACAAACTATGGCCCGATGCTTACATCCAATGCAGAATTATTTCCAAATCCAAACAATGGTTACAAAAACCATTTCACATCTTTCCTAACACACAGAAAAAATCTTGCCTGCCTTCCCAGAAACCAATTCTTTATAGCAACAATCTTTCTTTGCAGTTAACGTCCATGAATATCACATCTAGTCCATCTCTTATAGCCAAATTTAATGTCACTACAAAAGAAAGCAAACTGGACAAGAGTCACATGTATTAGCATCTATAAAGCTGTAATGGCATGAAGATATCTATATAAATCAGGAGTTTAAAATATTTCCTTAACAGTCTCAGGTATCAACCAGAAGAAGTTGCTGATGACCCATTTACGGATGATTTTCGAGGTCTATTGGCAAAGGAAGATTGGTGGTTACCGCTGGGGCTGTTGCTGGTTCCATTCATAGTACTGGAAATGTGAGGAAACTGTGGGTGAGGAGACTGCACTGGAGTACTGGGGCTGGGCAAACAAGAAGAGGTGGAGGGGATACCTCCTGCTGGGCTGTTGGCCTTGTCACTCCCAGAGTCACTTTCCAGTTCTCCTGCATTTGTCAGTCCATCTCTCTGGTGACTGATCTTCATTCTTTTACAAGTAGGTCGAACTCTGTATTTCAAAGGAAGGGGACCATTCTACAAAGTTAAAAGGAAAAAAAAAAATCACTCTCTTTAACTATAGTTTGCCACCATAATCTAACAGTAGATGTTACTTACTCTTCTCCAGGTATAAATGTAGGCAATATCCATTAGTGTATAGTAATCCTTTAAAGGTTCCTCTTCATACATGACATCAATCTATTGGATAAAATATTTTAATTATTACGTAGCATAAGAACAAAAGCAAAACTACATTTTTTGTCATCTGAAATAATCCAAAAGTGCTTTTAAAAGCATATTCTCCAAACATTTCAACAAAGAAAGACTGCTTCTTAAGACTTCCAAAGCGGAAAAAATACAGGGTGGCCATAAAGTTTATGTGCAATTTCACTATTTTAAATTGTACAGGAACTTTAGGGCCACTCTGTATTTCTAGAAATTTTTTTGTTTGTTTGTTTTGGGTTTTCTTGCGGTTTTGGGCCGGGGCTGGGTTTGGGTTTGAACCCGCCACCTCCGGCACATGGGGCCGGCGCCTTACTCCTTTGAGCCACAGGTGCTGCCCTTAGAAAAATTGTTAAGGGATCTGTTTTAATAGCATAAAAGAAATCCATGCCAAATGTTTTTAGAGATATTTCAATGTTAATGCTAAATTCTTTTCTATTGCTTTTTTTGGGTTCAGAATCCAAAAATAAATTAAATTTAAAAAATCTACATAAAATACATGAAGATGGCTCGGTGCCTGTAGCTCAAGAGCTCAGAGCTAGTAGGTCCGAATCCAGCCCAGGCCTCCAAACATGAAGGCTGCCACCAAAAAATAGCCAGGCATTGTGGTGGGCGCCTGTAGTCCCAGCTACTTGGGAGGCTGAGGCAAGAGAATCTGTTAAACCTAGGAGTTTGAGGTTGCTCTGAGCTGTGATGCCACAGCACTCTACCCAGGGCGACAGCTTGAGGCTCTGTCTCAAAATAAATAAATAAAGACTATAAAAGTAGATACCTGGAAAGTATTAGGTATGTCCATTTTACTTCTGAGAAACTTTCTTAAGTGCATCACAGTCATTGCTGCTGGACATCGTAAATATCTTTTATCATTCACCTATGAGTACATTTAGAAGAGTAATTTTACTCCAATTCCTAACTTAAAGAAAAATTTCAATTTGATTCCCCGAATATGAGAAAAGTTACTAATACCAAACAATATTGGATATGACTAAATTCACAACTATGCTTTGAGTTTACTATTGTTACAAATACTAAATGAAGAGATTCTTAATAAGGAAATTTTAAGTATACCAACGTATTACATACTAACCATTTAAAATATAAGAATAGCAAGCATATATAAAATAAATTCTAATTATTAAATACTACATATAGATCACTCTTAAACATCAAATACAATAACTTTTTTCTATTTAAGGTAAATATAAAATGAACTCTAGAATCCAAACAATGTTTCTTCTGTATTGTTTCCGTAACATGGAACATACCTCCTCCTTAGATTTCTCTTTATCTTTGTTTACTTTCCGATCCAATCTAAGAAACAGAAGTTATTAGTGAAACAATGTATCTAGTAAACATATTAGCATAAAATAGATTTCCTAGAGAATTTACCTGTTCTGGTCAAAAAATTCAATGGATAAGCTTATTATCTCATCATCAGTTATAATTCTCTTATCTTCATCTGCAACCTCTCCTCTATCTTCATTAGAGCCATTGGCAGCTAAAAAGACATTTTAAAATTCAGTTTAAAAAAATTAAACATTAAAACATTTTATGTATAAGAGAATGGAAATGGTACTTTAAATTCAATTTTGATAAATTTCAATTAATGTGTAAGTTCTCCCCCAAATGAAATGCACCCTACCCCCCAAAAAAGTTTACCATCAGCTGAAGGATGAGCTGCATAAAAATCTCTTCTTCTCTTCATTTCATCTGAAGGCAAATAAAAAAAGATGTAAATATTTGGCAAAGCATAAAGAAATGAATAATCTCTTTAAGTTCATTTTTAAAGCAAGTTACTCACTTTTAAAAAGCCCTGGAACTAATTTGTATACAATGTCTTGAAGAGTTTTATCTGACCTGAAAAATAATTAAAATAGTAAACTTTTAACAAATATGGCAAAAACTAAAAATGTTCATAAGTTTTTACAGATTCATTTTTTACTTGATTGTGATACTATCTACAATTATGATAAGCTAAAAAGTATGAGATAAAAATGTAACAGCACTCTTTTAATCAGAGGGAAAATACTTTAATATTCATTAATACATTCTTCACATTCACTCATTCAAAAGAAGTGTGCCTTTCAAGTTACTACATTAGCTGATATGAATAGAAAAGAAAATGGAATCCTTTTGAATATTGACATTATTTCTCCCATGTCATGAATCCATAAAGCAATTCAAAAATGGAAAATTAATTTCATTTTTAAAGGTATGTTAGAGAAAAAAATATTAACATTACTTGAACATTACTGAACTTTGCCTAAACTTGGTCACTAATGTGGCCAGAAGTTAAAGGCATACTCTTCACATACACATTATGTGGGGATTTGAGGGTAAATTTTCTGTTAAGAAATAAAGAATGTACCTACCGTACATTATGCGACTCCAATAACAATTACAAAGAGTTCAAGTAATTTCCTACCTTATATTCAACAGTGGTCTCGTTTTGTGAACTTGGACATCACAAATGGGACAATACTTGCTGGTCTCCAGGTAACGAACAATACATGTTTTACAGACTAGAAGAAGAAACAGGTGAAGTTTTTGTAAGTTTAGAAATTAAAGGCTAACGCAGTAAAATTAGTGTCAGAAACCAAGAACTAATAGAGTAGCAAGACAGTGAATGCCAAAGGTGCTTCCAATTAAATAAACTAATTCAATTAATATTCCGAGAACACACATACATTGCAGGCTTGTAATAAAATCATATTAACAAAAAGTCATTAAATACAAAGGAAGCAAATGACACCACCCCCATGCACCAACATTCCCAAGAATTGCAGAAATTGTTAATAGTTTTTGAATTTTAGGACAAACTGTGAAATACACATGACACAAAAGAGAGCTAATGTGCGGTACTTACAGGAATGTAGACATTCTATTATGGTTGTGGCATCAATGAAGTACCCTCCACAAAGCACACACATTAGGTGGGGATTTAGCTCAGTAATCTTGATTCTGGTTGTTCGATGCATTTCTGCTTGATAAAAGATCCTGCAAGACACAGAAATATTGGCCATGATTCACAGAATGAGAATGGAGATTATCTCCTAGTAGTTGTACACTCTGAAACAGAGTTCATAAAACTCGTTTAACACTGAACACCTGGAGTGCCCAACGTTTTCTACAGGAAGAGTTTACTGATCAGACCTGAATCAATTCCACATAATTGGTGAAAAGGGGTCCAACTAGCCTTACTTCTGGTCTCTCAGGTGATTCCTAGAGAGAGAAGAAAAGGTCTGCGGTGGGGGCTGGGAGCTCAGCGCATTCGGGTCTCTTTCTTCCATTTGTCCTCCAGCCTAGCAGCCCACAGCTGCTGCAAACGCCACAGAGTCCCCGCAGATTATTTCCCAACCACTAGGGCTTGTTCTAGGTCTCTGATTGTTTTGTAAAACTTCCTCACATATCTTCAAACGAAAATCCCGAGGGTTCTAGTTGTGTTGGACGGTTCCAGCAACCAGAACCTGGCATGTTTCCATGCGATACACAGGGAAAACAATTCTGCTCTATCGGCAACCCTGGCATTTCCGGAGCTGGGTGCTGAGGCGGCCGCGGCACCTCGGGCTGGGGCCTGAGCGCGGCGGACGCCCGGGGGCCGGGATGTGAGGGGCGGATCCGGCGGCGCCCGGGGCTCCGTCTCGCTCCGGATTCGGAACTCGCCTCAGTCAGGGTTTCCATAGCAACTTACACTTACACTTGGCATCCGGCCACCGCCACAACTCCGCGCGGAGCCCGGCCCGAGCCCTGAGCCCCGAGCCTCTGTGGACTTGCGGGACGGCCGGGCGGCGGCGGGCGCGGGGGAGGGGCCGGCGCGCCGCGGGGGCGGGGCCGGGTGGGGTGCGGGCGCCGCCGGCTTGGGGGTGGGGCAGTCCTGGCGAGGCCCGCGGCGCTGGGCACCGGGATCCTGGGCGGCGGGAACCCGGCAGGCAGCCCCGGGGACACCCGAGCCTTCGGCGGCGCCTGCGAAAGGAAAATGCAGACCGCACTCTCGGCCATTTCGGACGTTCTCGGGGGCCTCTTTCCACGTCGACTCAGTGCGAAGGGCTGGTTTCAGATCTTGGCTCTTTATGTCTGTCCTGCTAGCAATCACTAGGTCAAAATTTTCACGAGGGGATCTTTTGAGAATTGCCAAGTGTGCCCTTAGCCCGAAACCGTCAGGGCTCAAATTGCATAGATGTTTATTGAACCGAACCTCTTTAAAGCTTCCTTCTCTAGTATGAAGCTCTCCTGTAGATTAGATGAGCGATACAAAGTTTTGGGAAGGCTGAGAACTGAAATCTGTTTTACAAGAGGAGGAGGAGGGGGCAAACCACTATTTTATTTGAACAAACTATACTGGAGGCAAGCAAACTACTTCAATTGTACGTTAGTGACAATATGTAAAGAACCATGTGACCAGCCTATTCCCAACGCTAAATCAACACCTTGTCAACCCTGAGCAACTATAGGAGAGAAAAACAAATGTCATTTTCTCTGCCTAACTTCTTTACAAACCTCCACACGATGAAATGATATTCCCAACAGATACCATACCACGGTGAGGAACTGTCAGCAACAATACATCAGCCGACAATCAGGGAAATCAATTACTTCGTGAAGTATTCTTGAAAAATACACTTTTTATCCTCCCCCCCACCCTTCATTCATTTCAGAACCTGAAATAAGACTAAGCTTCTAGACCTGACTGAAGTACATTCTCAAAGCTGCCTTGAATGGAATCTGGGAACTTGTGAAACCTGCAGTAAGATGCATCTGAGGTTTTAATTCTTTAGGAATTTTAATGGATAAGAGGGAAATACTAATCAACATAACTCAATGGCTTGAAATTAAGAGTTGAGTAGTAAAAAATAATGTTTAAAAAAAAAGCCTCTCTTATAAGCATGGCCACAGTGCCAACCAGTAACTACAACCAGAAAAGTTCTGTGTAGACTCCTCAGTTATCTTTGGATTACTTGTTTAAAAGAATACTGTCAACAATTGTTGACATAAACCTAAGTGAGGTCATAGAGGTAGAGTACTGTCCCTAAATAGTAGTAATATTTAAATCTAATTATACTTGGTAATCAAAAATCAGCCTTCTTGGTGCCTAAAGTTCTCCTTGTGAAATCACAGGATCTTGCTAAGAAAGATAATTCCCAAGATGGTATTTCTGTTGGCCTATGAAAGTAAAGCCACTGATCACAAAGTTTATGAAAGGGCTCCAATAAAAACAGCTGCCTTATTCTCCTCTACCTTACAGAATACCAACACCACACAAACACAGATATTAACAAGAACAATCGAACCTCAGGGAAGGGTAATGGACTGGTTGGCTTTGAACATTTAAGTCACATGTACTTGACCAAAACTCTTTCAAATTCATCTTAAGCCTTAAATCAGACAACTCCTCTACCTCAGTTCAGAAGGATTTGGCCACAGTCCTCCTACCATTTATAATGCTAATATGTATCACTTTATAATGTATATAAAAATCAGTTCTTGATCCTTTGGTGCCATTTGAAAGCACTAGCAACTTAATGAAGACTTCTAAAATGTTTAACGTGCTTGATGAGATTTGAGAAACAACCTCTTTTGCAACTTAGAAATGAAAATCTTCTAGGTTTCAACCAGAAACTTCAAGTTAAACAAGCAAAAATGCCCCAAACATAACAATGGTTAATTAAAAAAAAAAAAAAAACCCAACAGTTAAAACTTCCCATGAAAGCATATTCAGTTGGGGCTGTCAGTTTTTAGTTGGAGGCCTAACACCAGTAATGTCAAAATGAAGGAAAACAGAAGCAAGTGCTTATGTTAACAATCAGCTCGCCTACTGCAATCTAAGAAATGCAAATGAACTCTATAACCCCAGTTCAGGCTCACAGCTCAGTACAAGTATGGGTAAAGTTGAGGTTAACTTGACTCCTGGGAAGAATTTTACCTATTTGGGCACTTAACACACATCCAAGAACGCAATATTAATGGATTTATCAGATAAAATTAAATGCTTAATTTTCTCACAATAGCTTGTGTGTGTACACACATGCATACACAGCGACTTTTATATAGCTTTAAAAATAATGTTACTAGTTGTATAATTTACAAAGGTAGGTTATCTCAAACACCTCTGACTGCACATTGCAGATGTGTGCCAATGAACTAAAGTATAAAAAACGTATAATTTTGCTCATAAAATCAACTTCAGAGGGATTTATGATCAGTCTACTAAAAACTCAAACATTAACACAGTCTCATAACTTAGTATGTTCTGTCAACAATCTGCATCTTTAAGTACCAAGTATTTAGTGTAGTTTATAATGTGTTTTCAGAATTTGGAGATTAAGGTTCCTATGAAATCCAGGCTGAACTACCCATAATATTCTACATACCAGCAACTTACACTTGCATTTGGGTAAATATGCTCGGAATTTTGCCTACTTTAAGGGAAGGGGTTAATACATGCTTCTCTTTCAAATATTGAACCGTGACCACTAAGCCCACTAAATCCTTTTATTGCAATTGGGAATGATCAAAGTCTCTCTACTTGTTTACTTCCAATTATTAACTGTAAATCTCTGGGAAAAGACCATGCTATATCGCTGTCAAGCCTAAATGACTGCGTAAACACATGCTATCAACTTTTTAGTGCCCTTTTCCCAAAGCATCCCTTCGCCAAATGACCTATGCTGACATTTCGCAAAATCTATAAAACGTAGTACTCTTGAGTCATGATTCCAAGCGCATCCCATAGTAGAGATTGAGAGAAAAGTTGTGGTCTCCCAGAGGGAAAAAAGGAAAAAGAGGGGGGAAAAAGTAGAGAGAAAGGAAACCTCCAGCAAGACTAACGTCCAGTCATCACCTTCACTCCAAAAAAAGCTCCAAATTTGAAATGCCCAGTTTCCAGGGAGCACTTCCCAAGTGATGTCTAGACCACTTAACCAAGACTCCCAACAAATACCACCTTGAAAACTTTACCATTTTCAACACAAATGCAAGAGACCTTAGAAGCAACTGGAAACCGCCATCTTACAAGCCATCCAATTTCACACAAGTGTCCCTCCAACTTAAGTTAATAACATTTTCGCGGGGGCTCTCTCCAGCTTAACACCCACGTAGGCGGGATCGCTGTCCCCCAAGTAACCCGTCCCTATAAAATGGGGGCGTTCTCTGGAAGTTTAAACCCCTCAAAAGCCTTTACTTCGGGAGAGGAGGGAAGCCACTTGACCCAAGCAGCTCCCGATTTCAGGAACCCATCCCGGTTTCATCAAAATCTACCTCTCAACAAAGGGCGCTGTGACCGAGAGAGCCGCAGAGGCTGGAAATACAAGTGTTCTCCTCGGGGGCCATGTGCGTCGCAAGGGTGCAGAGGGGCGCTCGGGGGAGAAAGGAACTAAAACGTGGGGCCGCGCGCGGCGCGTCCGGGGCCGAGCGGGCGGCGGCGGCTGGAGCGGCGCCGAGCCCGGCTGGCGGCGGCGGCGCGGCGCGGGCTGCGGGTCGGTCCTGGCGCCGCGGGAGCCGGCGGGCGGCGGGGGCGCGCGGGCGCGGGCGCGGGCGGCGGGCGCGGGGCGGCGCGGGGCTGAGCGCCCACGCTGTCAGCGCCCTCCTGGCGGCGCGGGCCGGGCGCGGGGGGGGCCGCTCCCCTTCCACCCGCGGCCGGCCGGAGCCCCGCGCGGCCCCCGCCGGCCCCCGGTCCCGTCCCGGAGGCGCTTCGCCTCCTACGTACCCGGAAAAAGCAGCCGGTGAGAGGCGATCGAAGCGGGCGGAAAAGACAATGAAAGTTAAAAGTCGTTCAGCAGAAAATGAATGTGAGCCAAGCGGCCATCTTGAAGCGAGCTGCAGACGCCGCTGTCAATGGGCAACGAGCGCAGCGAGAGAGCCGCGGCCGCCGCTCAGCTCATGCTGCCGCCCCGCCGGCCTCCTCCTCCTCCAGCGCCTCGGCCTCCTCCTCCGCCTGCGCCTCGGCCTCCTCCTCCGCCTCGGCCTCCTCCTCCGCCTCCGCCTCGGCCTCCAACGCCTCCTCCTCCTCCTCCTCCTCGGCCGCCGCCGCCTCCTCCCGCTCCGCGCTCGGGGGAGGGAGCGCGCGGAGGGGGCGCGATCGGTATTATTCTGCGGGGCTGGGAGGTGTTTCTAATCCGGATCGGGGCTCCCTCGCCAACATCCCCATTGTCTCGCCCGGATCTCTGCCTTTAATACTACGATTATTTCATAGTTGCCGTGGGGGGAGGGGGTGCAGCGGGGCTGGTGGGGGGCGCCGTGTGTGTGCGTGCGGAGAGGCGGGGGGAGGGGAGGAAGGATGAAGAGGGGGAGGGGAGGGTGGAAAAAAAAAATGCACCGCTGAAGGCAGAGTGGAAACTGACACCGGCTCCAAAATGGCTCGGAGTCCGCCCGCCCCCTCCCCCTCTGCCCCCCCTCCGGGTCACGTGCTCCCCTCATTCCTTAAGGGCGGCCTGGGAATTAGTGTCGGTGTAGTCGGGCCCGTGGCCGCCCCCTCCTCTCCGCGCCGCGCGCCCCGTCCCCCTCCCCCTAGCTCTGCGCCGCGGCGGTGGCGGCGCTGGCGGGGCCGCGGAGACATTTCTCCACAGCGCCACACGCGCCACCCTGTTCTCGGCGTGGGCATCACTCCGGCCCCGCGCAGCCCACCCCACCCCCCCGTTATTTCTTTCTTTCTGCCGCCGCCTCCGCCCGCTGCGCACACCCCGGCCCGCGGCCCAGACTCAGCGCGGCGACGCGGAACCTGCGCCCGAGTTGGGCTCGCGGAAACAACAGCGCCCGCCCCTGCTTTCCCGCGGCCGCGCCGGCCCCTTCCCCGCCCGCCGGCGGCCGAGGCGGGGCGCGCGCGGGCAGCGGCTCGCTCTGGGCGGGGGCTCCGCGCCGGGCCAGCGGCCGAGGGTCGGGTGCGGGCGAACCCTCCCGCGCAGGTAACGGGCCGAGCGGGTTCCCGCCGCGGGGCGTCAGTGACCGCTCCCCAAGTCCCGAAACTGGGATCTTCACAAACCCTAGACATCGCATCCTTTCTGTGTTTAACTTTCATCCAGAGAAAAGGCGATCGTTAAAAGTTAACACTCATTGTAGCTAGCTAAGTCTTCACACAAAGTAATAATTAACACACAAACTTAAATCCAAACAAAATATCACCACTCTCTCTGTGGAAACAACACCTTATTTATTCACGGTGTAACACTGTCTACTTCCATTCATAGTTGAAAAAGATCAACATAGGATAAATGCACAGGTACAAAAGAGAACTCAAATACTTAGGCAGCATTTCCCTCTTAACCTGTACAC
>CAUYON010026258.1:0-34590 GCA_963573935.1 Arctocebus calabarensis | reverse complement strand
GGGGGAGGGGACAGACACTCTTCCTTTCAGATGAATTTTGTACCTGAAGCTTGCTTTCTTGGGGTCACAGCCAGTCTCAACACAGGTGACCCGCAGAAATCACTTCTCTCTCTTGACTGGGCTCCCAGTATTCAGCTTAATTGCACAGTTTATGGAGGTTATCTTCCCTTTTGGACAGGAGCCTTTTTTGGAAGCTGCTTCCAGTCAGCCATCTTGCTCCACCCCCCGAGCTTTCTGTTTCTTCCTCTCTCTCTCTCTTTCAACAAGACTTTTAGTTTTACGCCTAAGGTAAAATTTCTCAGCTTGGTGCCCTTGAATCCCCCTCAGGGGATCCAAGAATCTTAGACTCCTAAAAGAATAAGAATCACTGTTGAGATCTGGCACTCTGGGAAGCTGAGGAGGGAGAATTGCTTAAAGCCAGCAACTGGAGACCAGCCTGGGTAACATATTGAGATTTTGTCTCTAAAAATTAAAAGGATTAGCTATGGTGGTGCATGCCCTACTTGGGAGGCTAAGGCAGGAGGATTGCTTGAGCCCAGATGTTCGAGGCTGCAGTGAGCTATGATTGTGCCACTGTACTCCAGCCTGGGTGACACAGATAGATGCCACCTATAAAAACATAAAACAGCATTAAAATCTGTGCCCTAAGTAGTACAGCTATCCTTCCCAGCCCAGTGCTCTCATTCTCATAGATTGCCTTTTGTGGAGGTCGAATTAGTTAACTCAGTAATTAACCCCTAGTATGGACTTCAGCAACTCTATCTTATTTGATATCCACAGACTCTGTATCCCTCACCTCCAGCCATTCACTCCAATGACTATAGCAACAGGAGAAAGTGTCATTGTTTAATGCAGCAAACATTTTTATTACCAGTGTGGATATTCCTGCCTTTATTTAATACGCTTTCTAATAATAGAAATTGAAGTTGTCTTTCATCCTTGAATATATTATATCAAAGAGTGTGTTCATTGGGCAGTGACTGTGGCTCAAGGAGTAGGGCACCGACCCCATATACCAGAGATGGCGGGTTCAAACCTGGCCCCATCCAAAAACTACAACAACAAGGAGTGTGTTTATTTAAGAACTCTCCAAAGAGTTATCACCAGTCTATACTCCTATCAGGGTCATGTGAAGTTGCTTATTTCTCTACACTGTGAATCATTGAGCATGGTATATAGCTTAAGGAAAGGAGCCATGAGAGCTAAGCCTGGAAATGCTCTGTAATTGTAAGAAACACCTGTAACATCTTGGTAATATAACACGTTGGTGATAAGGGTATGGGGAAGGGATTTGGCTCTGCATAACATGAGAGCTCGCGGGACGAGAACATCAGTGCTTGGCAGTCACTATACCTGTGGTGCAAGTAGCCATGAGAGTAAGTCTATAAGAAGCTACAGGAGAAAAAAAAAAGAAGAAGCTACAGGAGAAGGCAGTTGGGGAGCTTGCATGCTACTCTTTCTCAGACTCGCTCACTCTGACTCTTGCATTTCTCTTGTTTTCAGGGCCTCTTCCCAAGACCCTTCTAAGAAGATTTCTAAGATTCAGTCTCATACTAGGACTACTTCTTCCCCCCTAAAAGCAAATAGCCCTCAGACACCTAAGGGTAATTGTTCCCAAGCAAGATAGCACAGCAGTCGGTGTAAGCCTGACTGGATATCTGGCCAGTCCCAGGCCGACAATTGAGCCTTTTATTACTAACACCAATATGATAGCTGAAAATGAAACATTGGCATTTTAACTTGACATTTGTTTTGGGTATAATGCCACAGCAATTTTTAACCTAGGATTTTAGGAAGGGCCCTGAACTCCCAGAAATGGCATGCACATTGCTATTTATGTTTCTGTGCTTTCTTGAGGGGTGAGAGAAGTGTTCCTTAGCCTTCCTCAGATTCTTCAAAAGAGTGTTGGCTGCCAAAATATTATAAAATAAAGCCAGAAATATTTTACAGCAAAGCTCTAAAAAAAGGTAAATATGACAAAACTTAGGCAAGTTAAAAAATGGCAGCAGTGGCACAAAATGCTAAAAGTCCCCATCTATAGCTCTTCATACCCTTTCTTAGATTAAAGAAAAAATTAGGGTGGCGTCTGTGGCTCAAAGGAGTAGGACACCGGCCCCATATGCCAGAGGTGGCATGTTCAAACCCAGCCCTGGCCAAAAACTGCAAAAAAAAAAAAAAAAAAGGAAAAAATTATTCAAGGATACTTGTTACAGCATGGTAAAACAGACTATATTCAGGAGCAAACTGATGGATATGGGGACCATAATGATAGGGTCTGGCAGTTGAGGGAAAAAGATGAGACTGGACTCCAAATACAGAATGGGTAAGGTGCAGTGTAGATGGTCAGAGGCTGGACAATTACTAAGGAAAAACAGCAGGACTCAGGGGGATTGTGGCTAAAACTGGTCAACAGGATTCTTTTTTTTGAGACAGATTCTCACTATGTCACCTTTGGTAGAGCGCTGTGGTGTCACAGCTCACAGCAACCTCAAACTCTTAGGCTTAAGCAATTCTCTTGCCTCAGCCTTCTGTGTACCTGGGACTACAGATGCCCACCACAATGCTTGGCTATGTTGCAGTTGTCATTGTTGTTTAGCAGGCCCAGGTGGGGCTCAAACCCCCAAGCCCTGGCGTATGTGGCCAGCGCCCTAACCACTGAGCTACAGGCACTGAGCCTTAACAGGATTCTTGCAAAAGACAGGCCAGGGTGATCAGACATCACTTGGGGGATGGCAGAGGAAGAGGAACCTGATCAGATATCCAGGGTGATCAGATATTAAGGATAAGGAGTTCTTACTGAACTGCCTCAGCAGGGTTCTTTGCTAAAACTAGATTTTACAAAAGAGAACAAAGATGGGCCTGGCAGAAAATTCAGAAGCCTGACTAAATTTTGGCTAAGCAAAGAATTTTGTCATTTACTTAATACCCCAACTTCCACTTTTCCCTAGTTTCATTCCCCTGGAATGTGCCTCCTTTCTGGCAGAGCCTGGTAAAATCCTTGGGAGAAAAACATGAGGCTCTGTAAACCAGTCTATTGCTCCCTCATCTAAGTAGTTGAGTTAAACTTGATTCCCTCCCATCCCCACCCCAGCTTCAGAAAAAGCCATTCTAGAACTTTGCTTTCATGGAGTTTCCAAGAAATTGCTTCTGTGTGCAGTAGAAAGTAAAAGTGTATTTTCCTGAGGGGGGTCTCGAGTCCTTTTAAGAAGCTGCCAGCTAAAAAGCCTTGAATTGTATCTTTAAATTTCATGTATTTTTTGCATTCTATTCCTTAGAAGTTTCTGCAAATCTTAAAGTTTAAACAAATTATTTCTTACCAAAATATTAGTTTAAAATGGACATGTTTATTATGACTCCAAAGAGCCTTCTATTGGGTTTAAATCTGGCTGGATTTCTCTTGATTTACTTTAAAAGTATTAAGTACATATGAAGTTAAAATAAAGTATATTTGTAAGGCAGACTCTTCAGTTTCTTTCATTTTGCAGGATTTCTTTCTCCGAAGATTCTATTTTGGGTCAAAAGAAGTTATTGAATTATATTTTCCAGAAATCTCCCACTTTGCAGAACACTATTTTCACCATAAGAAATGTCCTTAGAGAATGCTTCCATAGTTGAAGCTATTTTTCCAATGTCTCAATTCAACCACCAAATGCCATTCTGTACTCAGAAAGGGTGATTCCATGTTCTTGCCACTTGCAAAGATGTCCCTTCTGCCATCCTGGAAGAAGTGAATGGTTTCCCTTCTCTTTATTTTGTCTCCAGCAAAGAAGTAATTAATAGGATGGCGAAGATACAGGGCCTATATGGGCTAAGGAAATTGAGGTGGAAGATTCCTCCTAGGAAATCAATGATAAAGTGGGACTAGAAACTTTATCTTCTGATATCCTTTATCTTTTTGTGAGGAAGTGTTGTGTAGTGCTGAGAATTCTTACCAGATGATAGGCCTGGGTTCCACCACTCACTAGCTGGGAGGCTTGTTGCATGATACTTCACCTCTGTGCACCTCAATTTCCTCATCTATGAAATGGAGATAATAATGCTTACTTTGCAGGGCGGTTATGAGGACTATAGAAGGTAAACCTCTGTAAAATGCCTGGCATGCAGTAGTGTAAAATGTGAAGATTTACTGACCTATCCCTCTACAGTTTAGGGAAAAGTTATTGAAGAAAAGAAAGAAGACTTATGAAAGTTCGATTGCAGATTTTGTTTTTTGCAGGGCAATTACAGAATCTGAGATTCTCAAATTGGAAGAGTTCTTAGAGATCATCTAGTTTAATTAAATTGTGTTACAGAGGAGAAAACAGGCACAGAGAGGGTGATGATATGCCCAAGATCACAAGGTGACACGCAAAGGACTCTGCCTTTTAAGAAACCTTTGTTTCAAAAGATGTATTAAAAAGGAACTCTTTCAAAGTAAAAATGTGTTGTGTCCTGAAATAAGAAACTCCATGTTTAAAGCTCATCTGATAATAGATATGAATCTGTTATATTTAAAATGGTACCAAAGTAAAACAAGACAGGTGGGATTTAAAAAAAATTAAACCACAATACCCTTTTTCAAAATACAATGATGCACAAATAATGAATAAATACATTAGCATATATAGCCATTAAAATGTAAATCACATTGCAATTAACCTTCCTAATTGAAAAATTAAGTCTATCAAAATATTTGGGGGAATGTCAGATGAAATTAGACTTAAATTATTTCTTCTAGACTTTTTCCCTCCTCAAGCTTGCTTTAGTTTGCCTACCATAAGAAGAAAAATAAGCTTACTACATAGATAAATGCTTGTCTTCCTAATACTACAAAAGAAACATTTGTTCTTCCAGATAACGCTTAAGTAAACTGCTGTCAAAACAATTAGTGTTATTTTTCTATTATCCTTCTATTTGAGAGTAAATAACCATTTCATGAATATGTTAATTATCTCATAGGTGGAGAAGATAAGGAAGGCTCTATATCTCCAGAAGTTGAGATAAATCATTAATTGCATACAAAAACACAGGAAAGGGTTCTAAGGTGGAGAGTCACATGTCCACACTTCACCTAGCCAGACTATAATCAGTTCCATTTACAGAGCTGAAAGAGACCCAGAAGAGAATGTTTTGATAGACTCAATCATGAATAAGTCTTCATGTGTACACTATGGTTGCAATGAGACTGTTTTCTAAAGCATTCAAAAATTTTAATGCCAACAAAGCACTTTTATTTTCACTTTTATTTTTAGAATGCACATTTAAGAATTGTGTGATGGTTATTTTAAAGAATTACAGAAGTGAGGCTAAACCATTGAACATGCTCCTCTCTCTTAGAAATCCTAGTTTACGCTCTAAGTGATGATCAGAGATTTTTCTCTGTAAAGTCACTTTTGAAAATAAATAATTGTGCTTACTTTAAGCTTCATCTACCTTTCGTAATCATGCCCAACTTTTGGCAGCTTTGAATGTGCCTTTTGAAATCTCCAGCACAGAATTCTTCACTATCCAGCACTAGTTAAATGTTTTGCTGAAAGGGAACACATTTTGAGGGGGGTGGTGGAGGTGGGGGTGGGGAGAAAACACAGAAAAGTGCTTTCTCTTCCTATTTTGAAGGGGCAAGATGTATTTTTCCATATTAAATATTTTGAAAAAGTTGAATGCAGCATTGTGCAAGATAATTAAAATGTAAATTTCAGTATCTATGCTTGCTTTGTGATTTTTTTTTTAATACATTTAAGTTAGTTGTCTTTTAAAACATGTGGTCAGCTGTTGTATTCACATATGGTCAAATGATCAAAGTCTGAACTCCTCTCTAATTGTCCCCCCGCTGCTCGTCTGCTCTGTCCGTGATCAAGGCCTCAGCAGGTGATGAGAAAGGCATGAGAACAGGCTGGAAGGAGAATGAGGCACTGAGAGGCCCAAGCTGAAAGAAATAAAGACTTCCAGTACATCACCCTGACAGTAAAGAGCGAAGGAAAAGTGACGTCTGGTTAGTAGTGCTTATATATTTTTTTGTTCGCCAATCTGCATACATTTTTCCCTAGCTAAATGCAAATGGAGCCGAGCCTGCTGGCAGAGATGGAGCCCCACACATGAGCGCCGCCGAAGTGTTGCATTTGTTTACTTGCCTCAGGAAGAAGCTGCTAAGTCCCACAGTTTATAGTATTTCACATGTTTGTGGAAATCATTGCAATTCTTTTCACTTCTGCTTGTCATTGTTTGCCCAGAGTTCACTTTGCCAGATGGCGCTTTATTGTCACTAGTGGTTACACCTCGCTATTGGATCAGTTCAAGACCAAATGGTGTGAAGAGCTTTCATACTTAGAGGATTTAGTCAAACGTTCATTCTCTGCTATTCAGGCTGCTGGAGCACTAATTCATAAATGAGCCGGCTGACCTAGGAATGAAGGGAGGAGAAAAAGGCCCAGGTCTTTTTTACTATCCTAAATTATTAATTTGATTTCTATTTACAGTCTAAATTGGGATGAATCATAATTAAGCAGAAGTATCTTACAAAACCATAAAAAAGATGCTAGATGTAGAAAACAGGACACTGCATTATATGAATACTGCCAGATCTTAAGGGGGGGTTGCTAGGCCGCAGGAAAATACAACCCATTTTTCCCCACACCCCCGATTGCTGATGGTCTCTGGTTTCTTTCATGAGCCAGCTCTATCAGCAGATGTCACAAATGATCCCATCAAGAGTTTTAAAAAAAATGTAAGCAGGTATGTTTTAGTGACAGTTGGTGGATGTGAAATGTTTTCAAATCTGAACACCTTTTCAAAGTTGGGCAGGGCTCCCTAAATCTGAGAGGTTCCGTTCATTGTATGTGACTATTAATAGAAGTTTGGGGAGTCTGGATGACTTCTGAGTGGGTCTAGTTTTCTACTTTAGAAATTGGGTAATTGGGGGGTCTGCGATAAGCAGCTTCATCCTGTTTGTGCGTGTATGTTTTTAAATTGTTATGGTATTTGCCTTTTTGAAGAAAATCTATTGATGAATCTCTTGGTTGCTGCCCCAGCCTCTGGAACTAGCCTTCTTTTCTTTTTTGAATCTGTCGAAATGACTGAAAGATGCTGCAGTGAAACAATACTAAGAGGAGGGCAGCAGGGAAAGGGTTAAACAAACAATGACTCAATTGCTCTGCCTAATTTTGTTTCTTATTAAATTTGAAGCCCTGTAGTTGTCACCTTAGTTTTCTTTTTCTTTGGCATTGGAGTATAGCTTTACCTAACTATTCAAAGTGATGTTAAAAGGACAAAGGAAAGCACTGAGGTGAAGAGGGAGGTTCTTTGGCAGGAGGCAGGTGCTAAGGGATTTGGAGATTATTATAGAAAAAATCCTTGAAGCCCTTGGTGCAATGCCTTGCCGTAGTAAGAAAGGCAAACAGGATAATGGATTGTATCAACAGAGGGAACGAACCCAAATCAAAAGATGTGATCTTGTTACTGTACGGCCTGATATTGTCCCTCTACAAAGAACTGGTTGGCGCTAATCAAACACTGCGTGCTGCCTGGCCTAATCACCTTGCCCTCAGAAGCCTATTGTCCTGGGCTAGGCCCAGCTCACAGAACAGCCTGGATCATACCGGTTTTTTCCTAAGAAGGAAAGGGAACAAGAGGTGTAGGTTTCCTCCTTCATACGTCCTTTTCTTTTTTCTTTTCTTTTTTTTTTGTTTGCATTGAGGTACAATGCAAAATTATGTAATAACAGTATCCACAGGACGTGACCTAAAGGGGTGGGGGGAGTCTCAGCTGTGGGGGTCGCCAGCTCTACTTGGGAAGTAAGCACAGCTGGGAGGAACAAAGCACCAACTGGGGGTCCTCTGGTTTATCCACACAACATTTCTGGACTCCAGCTCTTTGCTATGCTAAGTGGGCTGCCAAGTAATTGGACCTTCCCTTATGGAGGGGAGGAGACTGAAAGCTGGAAGGGCATAGTGAGAAACAGGAATTGCTAAGCTGGGATTCTGGTGGGGGCGGGGGAGGGGGGATGAGCGCAGAGGACTTTGCTTTCATGTAGCTCCTGGAAACAAAACAATGAAGTAGGGGGAGAGAGTTCATTTTAATATTAAACCAGGCATCTTGGCATTTTCTCTTTGCAAGAGGGATAAAACTAGGTAAATAATTGTGTGGAGTTAGCAGAAAACTTTTGTGCACCTTGCCAAGTCATTTCTTGGGACTTTGGTTTCCTCATCTGAAAAATTGAGAAGGTGAGGGAAATGTTCCACTTCGCATCTAAGTTATCTTTCTGCCATTCTGCAAGTCTATTCCCTCATGTTGTCCTGGGTTCATCTTTCAGGAAAAGTTAGTGTGACAAGTGGACCAACAGATCCAGCTGTATTGAGGCTCTGAATGACTTGAGTCAGTTCAGGTCCAGAAATAGATGAAAATATGAGATTCTCTCATACTGTCCACAGGCCAGTAGATCCACGAAGAGTGGTTGGCTAACAAGTTTAAGGAGAGCAGAATAGTTGGAGGTTCAGATCTGCTGGAGGTTTACAGCCCTTTTAGAGGCTATCCCTCACTGTTCCTCTCTCCTTGCAAGGTTCAGAAATTCCTGTCTTTTGGGTTCATACGGCCGAGGCCAATCAAATGCTTTCATCAGCTTGCCATTGGATGTTGAGTGATATATTGCCACCAGTTAAAATTTGACCTACTCAATGACCCTCTTGCAAACATTAATTGTGCAGAACATCCTTCTCCTCCAACAAGAGTATCTTCTTGAAAAGGCCACTCATTTATTTGAGGCCAGAGTTAGCCCAACTCATCCAACTTTGTTACAAAGCTTATCTTGTACTACTTGGTCCAAGGATTCCTGGAGAAAAGAATCACATAGCCCTAACATAAAGGTTAGAAAGAGATTATTTTCCTCGGCAACTTTGCAAATGATTACTAAAAAGGACTTTCTGGACTTCTGTGAGATACTTATTTACCATAACAAAAACACAGCCCTAATCATCAGAGAATAGAAAGATGTATAAGGAAGGCTTTACTATAGCTGTGATGGATTTTGTGTAAAACCTTTGAATTGCCATGGGAAAGAAACGGCAAATTTTAAAGCGTAGAGAAATATTAAAACAGCATAAGCAATGATGGCTCTCTGATTTTCAGACTGGTTGGTAGGCAAAGAGGGGCTTTTTTTTATTTAAGAAGAAAACAAATGACATCTAACAAGCATTTCTTATCATGGAGCCAATTGTATGCAATATTATAGAGATTTTCTTTGAAGCCCTGGTTAATCTTGTTCTGTGCCTTTGGACGTATTAGGAAGGCATTGTCCTGACATATGCAAATATCTAAAAGGAGACTTTTTTTTTTTAAATGAAAGTACAGAAGATGCAAAATAAGAAGAAAAATGGAAATAGTCTTTAAAATTAACTAAACGAATCCAGCTAACTACAGGGATATTCTTTCTACTTTATTTGATCCCCTTTACTGAGCTTTTTTTTTAGGAAAACAGGGCTAAATTGGCCTGGGAATCTCCAGATTGTTGCATTCATGCTGTGTTTGTGTGTATATTGCAATACAGCCAACACAAGCATTTTTTTTAAATCAGCTTTTCCTTTCTGGAATTATAAGGTAAAGATGCTTCTTTCTCAAGCTCATTTCTGCTTACACCTAGTTTGTGGGGAAAGAAAGAGCACTTATCTTGGAGTCCAATGGATTTTTGCTTTGACTCTAAATCAAGCTTAACACTGGGTAGCTGTGTGACCTTGGGCAAGTCATTTAACCTCTTCAAACTTCACCTATCAAATTAAGAGTTAGCAATTACCACCTGCTCTCAGAAAGCAGAATTCTGTGAACAAAAATGTTCGTGAACTCATCATGGTATTTCTATCGATTATGAAATATAAAACCTCCTGGGTGAGCACTGTGTCACCGCTAGGGGCAGGGCACAGCACCTCCTTTCCTGAGACACCTTTGCTTTTCCAACTTGGGAAAACAAGGCCTCCAAATAAACCTGCAGGGGAGACTTTCTTGAGGATGAGGATTCATCATCCTCATCTCATGAGGAAACTGAGGCCCAGCAAAGTGGTGGTTTTCTCAATGTCGCACAGCTGGGAAGTGACCAAGCAAAAACTAAAAGCCAGGTTGTCTAATTTCTCAGACAGCCTTTCCGTCCTGTGTTCCTGCTTCTGAGCCTTCACACAGAAGCTAATTTCAGTGAGAAATTAGCTTTGTTTATTTTATTTTTAATTGATGCATAATAGGGATTCATAGTTTGGGGTACATGTGATAATTTGATGTATTCATATAACTTGTAAAGATCAAATCAGTGTACTTGAGATATCCAAAATTAGCTTTGTTTTGGAATGAATCTGCTGAAGAGAATTTTTCAAATCATCTCCTAAAAGACATTTAGTGATTAATATAAAATCTCAATCCAGGCAGCTTTTAAACATTCATTCAAACCTGAGAGATACAGAACCAAGGTTCCCATGGCAACCTTTAGCCTTCCCCTTTGAGGAAGAGCGTAACCACAGGGCTCTTCGGCAACCAATCTTCTAAGGCAGCGGAAGCTGGAATACCAGACGCTGGAAACTTGGCCTTTCTCTTTTTTTTTTTCTTCTCCAAGTTTCCTTTATGGATTATTCCTGCCTTTGCCCCACCTCCAACCCAGCCTGAATTTTTTGCAACAGTTTTTTTCTTTTCCAGCAGGAATTCTTTTCAGTCATTTTTCCAATGTGGGAAAATAGACTAGGGCTGAGGGGAGAGCTCCAGTGCCTTCTTTTGCGCTTAGATGGTGGTAGTGGAAAAGACACAACCCCATAGCTGGGTTTTTCTTTCCGGGTACCAGGTTCATCTCCAGTTTTTTTGGGGAGGTGTGTGTAAGCCAATAGTGTAGACTGGAATCATGGGCAAAGGCTCCCAGTTCCTTTGCTCCGAGGTGGGTGTAGTTCCTACCAGGGATGGAAAGATGGGGAGGGGATGCTGCTTCTCTATCAGGACTCAAATTGTCTCCTGGCTAAGTGTCCCCAAAGGGCAAATTGACATCATGGTAACTATAAGCTGCTTTAGCTCTTAGCATTTTGATAATTTATTAATTTTTTTTTTGAGACAGAGTCTCACTCTGTCACCCCTGTCAGCGTGCAGTGGCATCATCATAGCTCAGTGCAACCTCTAACTCCTGGGCTTACATGATCCTCCTGCCTCAGCTTCCAAAATACCTGGGACTGGGTAGTGCCTGTGGCTTAAAGGAGTAGGACACCAGCCCCATATGCTGGAGGTGGTGGGTTCAAACCCAGCCCCGGCCAAAAAAATTAAAAAAAAAAAGTACCTGGGGCTACAGGCACCTGCCATGACACCTAGCTAAATTTTCTAGTTTTAGTAGTGACAGGGTCTCGCTTTTGCTCAGGCTGGTCTCGAACTCCTGAGCTCAAGGAATATTCCCACCTCGACCTCCCAGAGTGCTAGGATTATAGGCATGAGCCACCAGGCCTGGTTAGCTCTCAAGTATTTTAAGTGTGAATTCTATTTTCATCTGCTGCTCTCTTGTTATCTTCTAGTCCAGGCGTCCTCAAACTTTTTAAACAGGGGGCCAATTCACTGTCCCTCAGACCGGTGGAGGGCTGGACTGTAGTTTTTAAAAAAAATATGAACAAATTCCTATGCACACTGCACATATCATATTTTGAAGTAAAAAACAAAATGGGAACAAATACAATTCACACCAACACATGTGGCCCGCGGGCCGTAGTTTGAGGACCCCTGTTCTAGTCTAACAACTTTGGGAAAAAAGAGCTACTCACATTAGCTGTTTCTAACTTGGTACATCGGTTATTTCTGTGTGAAATGCCAGCCCTCCTTCTCTCCATCTGCAAGGAAGTCAGCAGTGACCAAGACCCTTTCTCAGAAAGTTGGAGAGAACAGTTTTCTGTCAATACAAACCCATTTTCATCGTGTGGAGAAATGGTTTTTTCTTTACTATCTATAGTTGTTGACTTAATTTTCTAACAGTAACAAAATCAAGTTTAAGAAATCATTTTTCTTAGGTAAAATACTGCTTTTTTAGATATTTGTAGAATACACTTCGGATTTTATTAGCCCTGCTATTTTTCAAGTTGGTCTTAAGCAGTGGGACCTTATTTTTTTTCAAGTGATTTTATTTTTATTTTAAAAACTGGTAAAATCCACTTGACATACAATTTACTATCTCAACTATTTTTCAGTTACAGTTCTGTGGTTTTTTTTTTTAAATTTGGAGGCATATATTTTATTTAGTATATACACATACGCAAACATAACACAGTTTCCATAATGAATTCATGGAGCTGGCTTTAAAAGCATATGAACAAGATTTCATGGTATTAATGCATTCACATTGCTGTACAATCATCGCCACCATGCACCTCTAGAACTCTCTTTATCTCACAAAACTGAAACTCTGTCCTGGTTGCACAAGAACTCCCATTCCCTCATTCTTCAGCCCCTGGTGATCACTGTTCTACTTTCTATCTCTGTGCATTTGCCTTTTCTAGATATTTCATATCGGTAGGATAGTAAATATTTGTCTTTTTGTGTTTGGCTTAGTTTATTTACCACAGTGTCTTCAAGGTTCATTTGTGTTGTATTAATGGCATATGTCAGAGTTTGATTACATTTTATGACTAAAAATATTCTATTATATGTATATACCACATTTTGTTTGTCTATTCATCTATTGATGGACTCTTGGGCTGCTTCCACCTCTTGGCTATTATAAATAATGCTGATATGATCATGAGTATAGAGACTTTCCAATTCTTTT
The DNA here is from genome assembly GCA_963573935.1 of Arctocebus calabarensis. Lineage (NCBI taxonomy): Eukaryota > Metazoa > Chordata > Mammalia > Primates > Lorisidae > Arctocebus > Arctocebus calabarensis. The sequence goes on along the minus strand of CAUYON010026258.1, from coordinate 21,854 downwards.
GTCATGAAGTGTCATAGATACTTACATAAAAGATTGATTAAAAAGTGACAAGCAGATTCCACTGGTTGTTGGAAAGTTTTCCATCGTCAGGACAGTATGAAAGGCACTGGTCCTTTTTAACTCTCACTTTTTCTGGTTGCAGAAAGCTTGATCCACAAAGGTAAAGGATGCATGGTAGGACACCCTGCAAGTTAAAGGCAGAACTCTGGCAATAACCAAGCCTCCTGACCTCAGACTGTTGCTATGTCCATTCTACTTGCCAGTTTGGGAAACTACAGCATTCTTGTCTAATATCTGCTTTGGGAATATAGAAAGCCTAGGCATAATCCCAAGGAAGTATAGTACTTTGATAGAGAACATGATTTTTTATCAGGACTTGCAGATTGAGGTAGTTGTGCGTTTTAATTTTCTGTCTCATTTCATTTTGCTCCAATAGTTCCCTAGTAACAGTATGTGGTTTCCAGAGTGGAACTGCTGACACTACTAACCAGCCACATCATGATACTGTAGCTCAGGAATGTGCTATTTGATTAATGAGATAATGGTTTCAGAGTCCTTCGAGCTGCTTAGAACAAAGGCGCCAGATAAATTTAAAGTGTTATTGTATGATAGTATACTAAAGACAGACAGTTTGCTAAATATTTCCATTTCAGCATTAATCCTCAGATGTCTGCAAACATTCATTAGCATTTACAGAATGATGCTTTAAAATAAACCTGGGAGAACAATTGGATATCACTGGATGTACTTGACCCCACTGAGTATTTCAAGATAACTGAAAATAGTTGGAAATGTTGGTACCATGGCAACAAAATGAAACTTTAAAATTTTTGAAACATCTTTTCATAGAAAAGATCCTTTATTGGGTTTCATCTTTTTTCCTATTTAATTGACATGAGTTGCCTTTGACAACATTAATTTTTATTAGTTTAAGATCTGAATGGTTATTGGTCAGTTATGAGAAAGAAGGGAAATGCTAAGCAGTTTTCATTACAAAATAATGGATTTCCAGATATTCTTCATTTTTAAGAGAGTCTGATTTTTTAGGTCATCTCCACTTCTTGAAATTTCATACCTTTAGAATAAGGGCAATCAAAATGACAGGGAAAACAATGAATAAAAGGGAAAAGCAGATCATTCCTCAAGGTGGAGAAGTTCTCCTCCCCTGCTACTCATAAAGCAGAGTTCCTAGGGGTTGGTAGTAACTACAAAGAAGAGGATGCTTATACGTGAGGTTGAAAAGGCAGGAAAGGAGCATTTACTAAGTTGTTGTCTGATGCCAGGCACTGGGCTTGGCCTCTTCCTAAATATTATCTCACTTTATCCTTGTAACAATGCTGAGAAATTGATAATATTTTCCTTTTTTTAATACTTGCAATAACTGGGGTTCAGATTATGTAACTTGCTCCAGTACATTGAGTTGGAATTGGAACACAGGATTTTTTTTTAAAAAATCATTATTTCTGCCTGACTTTTCTTTATGTACACCAGCTTCACCAACCCTGAGAATGGACAGAAATGGACTGTTTGAGAGTGGAAATAGATCTTCATCATTGTGGTCACATCCACATATTTTAATTCCCAGATATCATTGTCCAGACTTGGGAGTGGGAAGTGGGGGAGTGGACTTTCAGCAGGTGAAGAAGACAAACAATAGCAGATAAGAGAGAAGGAGGCTAGAGCTGAGTGTTTCAGAATCAGATTTAAAGCCTCACCTTACCCCTTCTGCCAGTGTGCACTTGGGCAACACACTTAACCTCCTTCAGCTTCAGTTTCCTCACCTAAAAAACTAGGATCAAATAGTACTCATCTCAAAGGGTTGTTGTGAGCTTGGCTGATAGTGCCAGTTATGTCTGAATCTCAGTGCTTCTCATCCAGGAAACATTCTCTGTGTTGCTTTCATTGAGAGAGGACTCTGTGTTCTCTATCACCTGAGGTTTCCAGCTAGAAGGGTGGATCATTGACTGGGAAGGCACTGCCAGGATTAGCCAGTCCAAGTCAGAACACACAGGATGGTGAGAGAACATTTACACCCAGGCCTCTTAAACTCTCCTCCTGAGGAGCTCTAAAGTTTCCACAGCTGGACTGAAAATTTCACCTGCTCACTGGAAATAGTAGAAGCCTTTTCCAGTTTGAGGATTAAGCTGATATATCTTTCAGTAGCAGTGGAAAAAGAAAAAAAAAAAAAAACAGACGAAAAGACCAAAATCCCTGACTTCATGGAGCTTACAATTTAGTTAAGGAAAGAGACAATAAATACAATCAATACGTAAAACTACACAGTATGTCAGTGATGAAAGCTAAGGAGTAAAAAAAAGAACTAGTAAATGAGCAAAAGGAGATAGAAGTGTGGATGGGGTTCAGAATATTTGGTGAGAAAGGCAAGGAAATCCCTACTGAGGCAACATTTGACTTGAAGGAAGCAAAATGGAGGATAGTTCTAAGCAGAGAGAACAGCAAATGTAAAGGCTCTGCAAGGGGAAAATGTAAGGAATGTTCTAGAAACTCTGAAGAGGGCTGGTGAAGGAACAAGAAAGTAGTAGTGCAGGGAGATAGGAACAGGGAATGGATCAGGTAAGATTGCATATAGATGATGGATTGTAGATGACAAAATGAGCAAGGGACTAGCAATTGAGTAGAATAGAAATATATATTACAAATATTAATATATAATTTCTTAGAAATATTCCAGGTTCTGATGTTATAGCTGTTTTGATACGTATGCACAGAGGCATGCACACATATTATAAAGCCAAAAGTTTTTGCTAGCAAAAATGGGTGTCACTATTTCATGGTGCTCCACAAAAGTCCCCATGACTTCAAGGTCCTTTGCCCCTGACAAGTCAGAGAACCACAGCTAGTAAGTGGCAGAGCTCGATCCAGAACCTAAGTCTCCCCACTACTAGGCCAAGGCTCCTAGGGTCCTTCTTCATGCCTAGGGCATTCCTGTAATTAGAATCACTCAGTGTCTGAACTTGAAGTGGCCTTGCTAGTCACCTAATCCAACTTCCTTTTTGTAGAGGTGGGAAAACTGAATCACAGAGAATAAAAGTGACCCTCAAAGGTTAGCCAGCTTGTCAGTGATATGGTGGAACTTGATCTCAGATCTTTGCTCCTTATGTGAAATGTTATGGTAGCGTCTGCAGGCTGGATGGTGAGTGTACTTTCCAGCACTTAGGACAAAGGTGGGTTCTAAACCCAGCTGCGGTTTTAGAGGCAGCTGTGTCAGAGAATTCATCCGGTAGCCTGGGACCAAGGAAATCTGTAGCTAAGGGACAAAGCTGAGCTGAATTTAGGGTACAAGGTAACTAAAGCCTCTGGAGTTGGTGGGTTATTGTAACCAAGGCAGGACCTGGTGTGAAAGGGATCCTGTTTCTCTCAGGGGGTGGGAGTGAGGATAGACCTAGTGAGTTTATATCCTGAATGTTTTTGAACATCTTGAGAAGACCACCCATGAAGTTCATGTGTTTTCTCATTGATTTCTGTCTTAGGTGCTGTGCAGATGTGTCTGGAAGCTGTTTAACTGAGAAAATACCATGCAGTGGCAAATGTTCCTGCTGTGTGGGCTGAGCTTGTTGCTTGCTGCTGCCACCAGCCTATTGTGGAGACTTTTCTTACATTACAGCCACATTGGTCTGAGGTGGGCACATAGCAGAAAGGAGAACTTTGTCACAACCATTCGGGGCAGCCTAGCTGTACAGCCAGTGTGTGCAACACAGAACCACTCAGGGTCAGAATTTGAAGTGGTCTTGGGAATCTTCTAATCCAACTTCCTCCTTGTATAGATGGGAAAACAGTTGCAGAGAGCAAAAGTGACCCCCGAAAGGTTAGCCGGCACATCAGTGACATAGTAGGACTAGACCTCAGATCTCCTTTGCCTCAATGGAAAGTGTGTTGGCCTCCAGCCTGCAGATGACATTTCAGGTAAGGAGCAAGCCTCATTTTTAGATAAGGAATGAGGTTATTATCATTTGCGTATCATTAGAAATTTCCAATTTATTTACCTAGTCTCATAGGCAAAGAAATGGGTCAAGTGCTTGCCCAAGCTTTGCTGGGGGTGGACAGTGATTAGTGCTATGGCCAACCCGCTTTTGCCCATGGTTCGGGGGCTTTGGAGTGGTAGGAGTAAGGGTTGGGAGGGGTAGGATGGGGACCAACAAGAGTCAGCCAGGGCCTGCTGCCCCGGAGAACCTGCTTCATGCCCAGCAGCGTGGGGTTTAGCCCAGTCTGCTTCCCGGACATTCTTCCACCTGTGAGTGGGCACTTGTTGAAGCTCACGACTCTCTGTGCTTTTCTCTTTCTCACTCTCTCACAGAAGCTTGCTAAGCACACATCGCATACTTGAAAAGCCCACATCTGCCATGAAGATGCGGAGAAGCCACCAGAGAGGCAGCTGTGAGCCCTTAGACATGTGTTAGTGCTAATGGCTCAGGGCCAAGTGAAATCCCTGGCTCCAATCATGTGGCTACCCTCTGTAAAAGTTGGCTGTCTGAAAGAATGCAACAGGAAAATCAGAAACGCCTGCACACATTTCCCTGTTGCAGTTGGTACGGAGCCGGAGTTCAATCTGGCTCAAGTCCCAGCGATGTTAGGGAGATCCTTTAATATCACTTGGAAACCCAAACACCTGGTTTTGCCATTTGTGCGCTCTCATGACTCATCGCCATACTCCACTCACCTCTGAGATGAGAGTGGCTTTCCCAGCTGGAGGTTGCCTTTGTGTGGATTGTCAGTTGGCTGCATTTCCAGAAGGGAGTAAAAGGTGCATGGCTTAGGTGTGATCTTGGACATCAGGACAAAAAGTGCAGAATGACACAACATTGCTCTGGGAAAACTGGCATGTCGTTACCTTGCTTCTGGGAAAATGTCATTTCCTGGTCATCCTCTGAGATGAAGCCTGGGGCTGGGGATATATGAAATGTGTTTGAGGCATTCTGTAAACCCTTTGCCAAGGCTGCAGACTAGCTACAGACACTCTGTTCTACTGCAAGTTCTTTGTGAAGAGGAAGGACACTTCGTAGGAAAGGGAGTGAAAGAGGGAAGGTGCTGGGAACTGACAAAATTGCATTATTTTTGGAGAACTGTAATCTGTTCTGCTTGGACGAGAGGAAGTTGGGCTGTGATAATATGATCCTGGATTCCATGGAATGCTGTGGTTTCGAGGGGCAGGAGATAAAAGACAGAGAAACAGCATAGTGAGAAATTTTAGGGCTTTTATTTTATACGAAAACCTCGTTTTGTCACAAATATGGACTGAATGTGAATAAAAGAAAAGTATTGTTTCCATGCATCAAAATGGAAACATGCTCGCTTGCCGGTGCTTTGTATTATCTGAAAAATAGCAAGTGTGCTTCACCATAGCCTTTGTTCTGAAAGACTTGCAAAATAATTCTGGAAAAGGTACGCTAGCAATCCATGGCTGGTTAGCCTGGGAAATAGATAGCCCATTTGATGAAACTACCTGGGAAGCACCTTTGCTGGCAGAACACACATCCATGCCCCATTGCTCTGTCTCCAAGCATGTTTCTTCAATTATTGATCAGGGTGTGCAAGCTATAGAGTAATGGAGCCATAGGCCAGACATAATTTATGCAGATTTGCCCAGGTTTATATAATACTTTGTTTTTCAACACAAAAGCAGCCACCATAGCAACCTCAGGATCACAAAATGCTTATGGTACCTCCGAGAGAGAGATCATCCTCTCACTAAGATGTTAAAGCACACAGATGTTCCGTGACCACACAGTTCACCTTTGCCTTATCTGGACCACAGAGCTGGATGGCAAAAGGGCCTTTTTCCTTTCGTGTGATCTTAATGTCCCATTAATGTGCAGTTCGAGTTAAGTAAGCTAGCTAGTAGGTGGATTTTCTCCCCGCTGAGGGTTTGTTTTTCGTTTTCATTTCCTTAATGATTTGAAAAGTTGTTTTCAAAGGTTCCTCGGATAGGGCCCAGTGGCCCTCTGCTGGGCCTGGCTTCCTATGCTGCTGGAGCGCGGATCCTCTGCAGCAGAACAGAATAAGGCTGTTCAGCAACTCACTGGGAAAGGGGATGGTAATGAGCTCCAGCTGTTGAGTGCAGGCTCCAAGGGACCAAGGGGAGCCCACGTGGTGAGGCCCTGGTTGACTCTGGGAAGCCTGTCTTTTGGTGCCCTTACCTGTCCTGTTTTACGATCCAGATCCTAGATCCAAACTCAAGCTGGCACCCTTGCTTCTGAACACCCCTAGTGACCTGCAAGTGTCCTTCATGGGCTGGACATGGAATAGTCCTCAGCTCATAGGTCTTGGGTATCATTTGAAAAAGCCTCCTGTGATGGAGTGCAAGTCAACTGGAGCACTGAAAAGTAAGCGAAAAGGTCTGCAGATGGATGTGGTGTAAATACTCCCATCATAGCCCAGTTTCAGACTACCAGAAGCTTAACAATTGGCTCACAAAGCTCCCGAAAACCTAGCAACAGATTTCCCACACTGCACCTCAGGTTATCTCCTTTGCTATCCACAGCCAGTCTCACAGAGAGGGTGTCCTCAATCCCATTTAAGGGAACCAGAAACAGGCCCAGAGGGCTTAAAGCAGTGATTCTCAAACTTTACAGTGCTTATGAATCACCTGGGGATCTTGTTAAAGGGGGATCCTGTGATTCTGCATTTTTAACAAGCTCCCTTGTGACATGTTTTTACAGTTAATTAAAGGTACAGTCAACTTTCTGGAAAAGAAGGAGAGGTGGCTAAAAGATGGTCTCTCACAACTGAAACTCATATGTTGCCTGCCTCGTCCAAGCCATGCTCTAACTCTCCTAGAATCAATCAATTCCCCTCCTGGAATGTTCAAGGACCCTCCTAGTAGCCACTAGACAAAACCTATAGGATACAACATAGCACTTTTAGGCAGGAGAGTGTTTTTTTTTTTTTCTCTCCCATGCTCACATCCTCAAAGCAGAACTTTGGTGGATTTGGGGCTTTTTCATGACCTAATCCTAACCCTAAAAAGCAATCCCTCTCCTCATATCTGGTCACTTAGGAATTTGCTCACATTCTATACTTCTCTCCTCTTTCCTTCATAGAGGAAAGCAAATCTGTGGCGATGCTATTCTCCCCCCACCTGACAATTATAAACTCAGGGTCAAAAGCAGCAACCCAGAAAATAATTACAAACGAGCAAATGTGGGTCCTGTTTTCACTCAAATTTAACACTTTGTACTGAAGACTAAAGGATTGGAGAGATGACAGAGTGGAGAAACCTGAGCTCAGGGGACTGTGTATCTAGGCTGTTGCTGCATTCTGAGGACAGGTGACAGTACTCCTTTACTCATGGAGCTTAAAATCCAGCCAGGCAATGCACAGCCATGAGACAGTGTATAAGACAGTATACTTGTATTGCAAATGTCCAATTGGGCAGAAAGATTAACTTTGTGTTTGTTGTACAGAATGCCAGAATGCAATTTCCAAGGGAATGTCTGTTCTTCATTTTCTGTTTTAAGAGTTTTCATTCAATTGTGCAATCAAAAGATTCACATGAATCCAAGATATTTTCTAGTTAATGGAACGCACGAGCAAAGGATTCTTTTCTCTTCCTTGGGAGATTGTCTCACAATCAAAACCATCTTTCTAGTAAAAAGATTTTATCCTGCTATTCAGCTCCAATTCTTTTTTCATTTTCTTCACTTGAGTCTAGGGAAAACAAGTGATTCATGATGATCCATTTATTCGCTGCCAAAATTTATGTTTGCTGTTATAGAGACATAGCCTTAACTGCGTCTCTCTTCTTTGCTTTATTACCCTAACTAATCCCATCCTGTGTCTGGTACAGTGATATCTTTGTGTTTAGAAGCCAAGAGAATGTATAGCCTCCCACCTTAAACCTTCTCTACTAATAGAAACCCTCTTCATCCTCTAGGCCAGTGATTTTCAACCAGTGTGCCATGAGAGGCTTTTAGCCTTGCAAAATTTTAGTATTGCAAATTTTTTTTTCCAAAAAAATTTTAAAGATCATTCATTAAATTATTTTTGAAAGAAGTTCAAAGCACAGTAAGTATGTTCTTTTTTTACTCTTTTTTTTTATCAACATAATTTAAGTGTGTCATGGAAGTTTTAACTATAGGTTCAAGTGTGCTGTGAGATTAAAAAAGGTTGAAAAACAGTGGTGTAGGCCCAGTTGGAAATGCCATATTGTCTGGGAAGCCTTCTTCAATGCCCATGTTCAGTTGGAAGTTACCATATTTTCCTCTGGGTTTGCAACCTTGTGATCCCCTTCTCAATGGAAGCACATATCTGACTCTGTTTTCCATCACAGGTAATTATTTCAGTGTCTTTTCCCCTTCCGACCTCTACTACAGCTAGGCTGTAAGGTTTTAAGACTGTAGAGTAATTACTAATTATGATTATCAATTACTAAACAGCTACTAAATACCAGGCATTTTACAAGACAGTGTTTAAAATAACTCTGTCAGAGGTACCATCATCTCATTTCGTGGAGGCTCAGAGAGATCGGCAACTTAACTGGGAACTTTCAACTAGCAATACTTTGAACCTGATCCAAAGCCCATACTCCTTCCATCCCATCTCCCAGCCATATGCTTTGCTGGAGGGCAGGAGCTAAGGCATCCAGCCAGAGTATTTGCTCAGTCTGTTGTAGAATCAACACGTACTGGAAGTGGTATGCATTACTCTGCTCATGGTATCAAGAATGAGATGCTAGGAAAGGACCTGCCTCCAGGCCAGTGCCGCTCCTCAAATGTCCTCCTGGGATGTAACTCTCACCTCCTTTCCTTTAAACCATCAGTTCTCAACCTGTGGGTCACGAACCCTTTGGGGGGCACATGACCCTTTCACAGGGGTCACCTAAGACCATCCTGTATTTCAGATATTTACATTACAATTCATAACAGTAGCAAAATTACAGTTATGAAGTAGCAATGAAAATAATTTTATGGTTGGGGGTCACCACAACATGAGGAACTGCATTAAAGGGTCATGGCATTAGGAAGGTTGAGAACCACTGCTTTAAACCCTGTATAATATGATACGTTGCCACTTGTCTGTTCCTTCCCTTTTGCTCAGCTAGCTGAACTTATAAATGAACACACTTTCATGTTACTATGTTAATGGATGCTGCTGACAGGTTTTTTTCCCTTCATTCATTCAACATTTACATAAGAAATATTTAAATGTACAGCACCAGGCACATAGGAGGAATTTTACAAATATCCATTGAATAAATGTGCTAGAAGTAGAATCATTGAATAAATGTGCTAGAAGTAGAATGTAGTTAGTTGTTTGTGGCACTAGTGATGGGAAAATAGGCAAGATTAGGTTAGAGCTAACTTCTAACAAACACATCTAGGTACCAAGGACTGTGCTAAACCAGGGACACTAAGACTGACATAATGCCTACCATCACGGGGTCTCTTACAGATGACACAGTTGCATTTCACACTGGGATCTACTTGAATTAAAGTCCTAATCTGAGAAAGCTGAAAGAGATATTGTGGGGCAGGGATTGTGAGAGTAGTAGAATTACCATTCAGAGTTTCCTGCTACTGAAATTCATTATGAAGAACTGATTGTAGACTTCAAGTCCCTGTAAGGGCTTTACATTACCGTTTGTGTCCAGTTATTCTCAATTCAGGAAGGAGATGGAGACATACCATACTAAGGGCTTGTGCATCATTAGTAGTAGGTGCTTTTATCATTTAAAAAATAAAGCAACTGCCAAATGGAAACGTTGTCACCATAAAAAGGTTCTAATAATACTTTATTACCTTCATGCTGTGTCTCAAAACCGTTCTGCAGAAATAATCACAGTAACAGATGATTGTATCTCCTTCCAGATATTTTCTCTGTACTTACAAAATCATGTATGCATACACTTACACAGTACAATTTTTAATATAAAATTTATATTTTCTATATATTCTTTAATGAAGAGCTTTTTTCATCTAAACCAAATATCTTGGATAAATTTCCATGCTGCTACATATAGATCTACATCTGCCTTTCTTTCCAATAAAACAAATCTAAAATGCTGTATGTTATTTCATTGTATAGATGTACCACAGTTTATTTAACCATTCTATACTGATGGATATTTAGGTTATTTCCAGTTTGTTTACTCTTATAAACAATGTTGCAGTGAACAACCTAGGCTATTCCTTTTCTGCACATGTATGTCAATATTTTCCTAGGGTAACTATGTAGAGGTTCAATTCTTGGTGCACAGGATATGCATATTTATTTATTTTTTTTTTCTTTTGAGACAGTCTCACTTTATCACCCTTGGTAGAGTGTCGTGGCTTCATAGCTCACAGCAACCTCAAACTCTTGGGCTCAAGCGATACCTTTGCCTCAGCCTCGCAAGTAGCTGGGACTATAGGCACCTGCCACAATACCTATTTATTTTTAGAGATGGGATCTTGGTCTTGCTCAGGTTGGTCTCGAACTCATGAGCTCAGGCAATCCACCTGCTTCAGCCTCCCAAAGTGCTAGGATTACAGGAGTGAACCACTGTGCCTGGCCTAGGGTATGCATATTTAAACTATTGCCAGGTTTTCCTCTAAAGGAGCTGAATAAATCTATGAGATGCTTTATTTATATTTTAGTTGTTTAAATCCTCTGGAATTTATTTTGCATAAGATATGAAATAGCGACATATTTTATTTTCTTGAATAAATAGCCAATTACACCTGTACAATTTCCTGAAAAGGCCATTTTCTCCTAGTGATTTTAAGCACTTCCTTCACCATGTACTAACATTTTAAGGCATACGTGGGTCCATTTTCAACTCTATTCTGTTCCATGGACAGGGCTTTATCAAACTACCCATTACTACAGCCATTGAATAAAGTGTCAACACAAATACTATTGATCTTTAAATGTATATTCTATTCTTAAAAAGAACAACCTTTTAATGACATTCATAGGTGTTTCCTTATCTTAGTAAGTGGCATATAAAGATACATATTTTGTTAAGGATACTGGATCTACATGCAGTGACCTCAGGTTCTTTATTCCAGAAAGAGAGTAATCATTATAGCAAAATAAAATAAAAATGCAAAAGATTAAATACTGGTCTATGTAGATACATTCTTATTCCTCCCATTAATATGAAAGGATTTGCTAGGCAGAATTTTTATATCAGAAGATATTGGACTTTATCCATGAAGAACTGACCTAAAGGACCCAAGACTGTCCTACTTTATTCATATCTTGAAAGCAAATCTTAACTCCAGACATTAACTTCCATAGAAGTCCTTTTAGAGACAAATTTAAAGGGAAAAAGTTTGCAGAATACAACATAATATAAAATGGAAGAAAAGAATATTCAGAGCACCTTTTTTATAAGCACAGTTTGGGTTTTTTTTTTTTTTTTTTTTTTTGAGACAGAGTCTTACTATGTCACCCTCAGTAGAGTGCTGTGGCATCACTGCTCAGAGCAACCTCACACTCTTGGGCTCCAGCAATTCTCTTGCCTCAGCCTCCCAAGTAGCTGGGACCACAGGCGCCCACCACAATGCCTGGCTATTTTTGTTGTTGTTGTTGCAGTTGTCATTGTTGTTCTTGCCTGGGCCAGGTTGGAACCCACCGAACTCAGCACATGTGGTCGGTGCCGTAACTACTATGCTACGGGCACCGAGTCTAAGCACAGATTTTTTAAATAAACATTCGTGAACATGATGGTGAAGAAAACCAAAATATTTTATCGCAAAATATGTTTTTTTGACATATTTCAAGATGGCTGTCAAGAGCTAGCAAACAGAATAGCCGTGCAGAACAGTCTTTTATGGGGGTAATTTGCATCTGCAGAAAATCTGTGTTGATGCAGCCAGGCCTTCCCTTATCTGGATCCAAGAAAGATTAACCAGAGAGACTGATACCTTTAAAGGTCTGATAGAAACATTTACCATTTATTCTCCCTGAGGGCTGCTAACTGTTAAGTTTCATCCACGAGACAAGATCATCTCTGCTAGCCAAGCCTCCTTTTCTCTCCTTCCTTTTTGCCATAAACTGTTTTGTCATGATCCAAGCCCACATTTTTTCCTGTATTCCTAAGATGGTACATAAACTTTTGTACCTCAATGTGGGATTGAGTAATCATTCTGTGGTGCTACGGATGTACACATTAATAAAATTTTGTATGTCCTTTCTCCAATTAATCAGCCTTTTGTGAGTTGATTGATGTTTTCAGCAAAACTTCAGAAGGTAAGGGGGCAGAAGTTTTTCCTTGGCTCCCACAGTTATGGGACTATGAGCAAAATCACTAAAGCCTCTCTGATCTCTGGAAACCACAGGTAAGCTGGAAAAAGACTAAAATTTCTTACCAGCCAGGCTCCCAGCCTCTCTGTGCAATCCAGTCAAGCAGAGAGTAAAAATCATTGTTTCCTCCATACAATTTTGATTAATGGGGGAAAAGAATTTGTGTAACTAGTTCTGGGTATAGCAACTCCGGTGACTTTTTGAGACTTTGTGGTAAGAATATTCATATAGTTTGATGCCTTTCCTCACAGAAGTAATCTTTTCCTTTGTCTTCGACTTTCTGTGCTATTTTGTCATAAAGAGCGGAACCAGATAAGGTTCTTTTTCATCTTGTTTTATGTCCTTGAGAGCTTGACTTTTGACAAAGCGGGATTACTCTCTCTCGGTCTCTGCCATTTGAAGAGCATGATTTCTGTGTCATGACAGGTGACCAGTCTGAAAATGGCTGGGAACCTAAGACTTTTTGTTGCAAATATGTCAGGTTCTCAGGAGAATTTGTCTTAATAAGAAGTCTTATTCATAATTTTGTGAAATTTTGTGATTTCAACCCTTGTTACCTGGTTGGTTCTGGGAAAGAACGTCCAATCCCCAGAGGGCCTACCCAGTGTCACAGATTAATGAGTTTGTTAATGGTTGACACCCACCAATTTCTGGGTTACCAAAGGCAAATATTCTTAACTGTCTGTGGCAACAACTATCTTACCCTATTCCCAGGAGTGAGAATTTTGGGAGAGATCTTAGAGATTGCCTTTTTTATGTCTTTTCTAGGAAGCTCCTCCTTCTAAACTTGGAAAATTACATCTGAGCTTTCTATGAAGAAGCTGTTGGACTGAAAAATTATTGGAATGAGTACACCTTTGGAAATTATAATTTTCAATGTCCAGAAGACGGATTCTTTAAACTAGACTAAAATTTTCTAAATTAAAAAATGTAGAGATCTCTTATTCTAAGTGATTGATGGGAAGATCAAATTATTAATGAAGGACATACAAGTGTCAATAGTGTCATGGGTAGCCTTAAAAATTCTCTGGGCAAAATTAAAGAGCAAAAAGCTCACCTAAAACAAAGTTAAAATCCTTTGTAAGCTCAAATTACTTTGCATCCACAAAGTACAATTCTATTGTAGGAGTCACAATAGATTCTGCTCCGCCTTGTTGTCCAGTAAATTTCTACACTTAGACTGCCATAGCCTTGGTTCAATACCTGGTCAGGGCATCAATCCCTTTTGGTTTGACATTTGTGTAACTTTTGACTTTTTGGTGTACCTATTTACCTCTTTGGAGACATCTCATGCATCCTTGTTTAAGTCAAAACTTTGGATAAGGCTTATTGATTTCACTTGGGAGAGTGCATTTGGTAAAAAAGTTCAAAAGCCAGTGAAGGAGCTCAGCAAACTTCACCCCCAAATATGACTCCTTAGTATAAAGAGTATTTTGAGTTAAAGGCCCTTAAAAATTAATAGACTTTGGAAGGGGCTTTGCCTCTACAGGCATAAACCAGACAAACCCAATTAAAAAGAGCAATTGAGTTCACTTCCCCTCCCTGTTTTCTCAATATATTGTAGGAAAGAAGATCAAGAATGCAACTAGACCTGACCCAAATCACTTAAAATATAATACTTGTCTCTCAGGTTAATTTATTCACAAAAAGAATCATTTATAAGTCCGTCCTTTTCCCCTATCCATTCATCATCCCTATCAACCATTTATTAATATTGCTCCTAAATTAGAATTACCTATATTCCTCATCTTCTCCTCCCATCTAAAAGGAGTATATAAAAATGTCTGGTCCCCACTGGGATATTGGGTAATCATTCTGTGATTCTCCCTGTGGGCATGGTAAATAAACTTCTTTCTTTTATTAATTTCCTTTAAGTGTAATTTGATCTCTCAGCAAACTTTCAGGGGGTAGGCAAAGTTTTCCTTTGTCCCCACGTTAGGAATATCAGCTATTTTTCTCAGTTAAAATTTTATATTAAGAGATCTAAAAGGACTTTTTAGAAAAAGAGCTCTGTGGTTAAAAGTCTGATATTCTATCTATCTGTCTATCTATCTATTTATTTATCTATCTAAAAGGCTTTTCTGCTTTTTCTCTTCGAATCCTGTTTTTGTATTTTTTCCCTTGGTGGATTAAAACCCCTTAAAAATTATTTCCTTGATCCATCTGTTGTCTTCCTTTCTTAAGAATTATTCTTCCATTTGCTTCCACTCCTCCTTAGTCATTCTTCCTTTTTGCTGTCTTTGATACCACATGAAAAGATCTGAAAAGCACATCTAATGACAAAACCCCCTACAGGAATAGAAAAAGGGGTTCCACTCACCCCCTCATTAGGATCTTCTATCTTCCTATGGAGACTAAAGAGTTGCAGACATATTTCTCTCAGATCTAAAACTTAACTTTCTTTTGCATTATGTTACCTGATTTCTTTGATTTTCAGGGGTACTGGAGATTACTTTGTATTGTGGGAGAGAAATTGACCTTGGTGTGTGTAATGGCTGATGAGTCTTCGTCAAGAGCTATAGTTTTGGAGATGGCTGATAGCAGTTGTTTTCAGTTAATGGTTGTTACTACAGGGGGCTACTTGTTGTTTTTTGGATGTTTAGGGAAGAGAGTTGTGGTTTAAACGCTTATAAAGATGTCTTTGCAGCAAAGTGGACTGTGGAAGCATTGCATATCTTGGTTCAATAGCATTTCCCTCCTTCAGGTGACCCAGGATTCTGCATAAAAGTGAAATCCTTGACTTTTTAATATTTTAGATGTTCTACCTTACAGTTGTGCCTGATTTTCGCCTATTTCAATTATTAGCTTCTATAAACTACACATACTTTATTGGCCCCATTTCTTGATGAGCTCCACCTTGACCTCAGTGGTCCAGTTGGAAAACAGACTAAATTAAAAGCTATTGATACCACAATGTTCCTGCCAGGTCCTTGGTCTTGGGAATCAAAGAATAAATTCCCAGATCACAGGTAAGCAAAGCAAGAGAATTTATTGAGAAGAAAGGAAAAAGGAAAGCCTCTGGTATAGTGGAGAGGGTCCCAAGCAGATTGCTGCTTCTGGGTCTTTGTCTAGGGGTTTTTAAGCCTTAAGTGTTGGTATGACACTCTGGTTTATCTTTTAAATTAAAGTGGCTCATGTTTATTGGCCCCCTGTTCGTGCCAGTGGGCTTCCTTCACCCAATCTTTTTGGGGGTCTTTCTTCCTGGTATCTCCCACCCAGCAACAGCTATTGACCAATGGCTACATAGGTCACGTAGGCACTCTGTGATGGTTATGGAACATGCCACTGGGGATTTTCCAGCCCATTAACTGTGCCCAATTGCCTTTCATGACCTTCCTTCTTCTCTGTGCCCCGTTTTCCTATCCCTGCCTAAAAGCCTTCTGACTCCTATCAATTCTTCCTTCAGATAGAAGACTCTAACTACTGTTAGGGATGGGGTGCCTACAACTCTGGTTGCTTCTTGCTGAGAGGGGACGTCAACTGGGGCAGCAGTCTGAGTTCTTCTCATGAGGGTCTATCTAAGGAGCTATGGTAAATAGAGATTTTCATGTAAGGTTCCATCTCCAGTACCATCTATAGCTTTATGGTCACCAACCTGGTGAAGATAAACTTGACAAGGAGGTTTAATAGACAAGGGCCATGCTAAATAACAGCATGATTAACAAGCCTACAAAGGGGAAGAACCCAGTCATCCAAGGGAAGTTAGAAAGCCAGGAACCCCAAGAATCTGACAGTTGCTAACAAATTCCTGTAGATTATCTGCCAGCTCTTTAGATAAGAGTTGGTAATACTTTAAAGAAGTAAGGCCACCCAGGCCACCCAGAATTGCTTCACTTCTGTAGCAATTTCCAGGCCTGTTAATAGGGAAATCAATGTGACACATTTGGCTCTTATGGAGGTTGATAGAGGAACTAAAAAAGATTCATTATTAGGGGCTATCTGGATATTCAAGGTAAGGTAAATTAGAGGACAAATTCCCATCCAGTTAGTAGGAAGACAAAGATATGTGTTTGTCCTACAAAGAAAATTCCCTGATTATCTAAGCAGAAATTGTTATCAGTAGAAAAGAGGAGACTTAATTGGTTATTTTTACTTTCCCATACTGAAATAGCTCCACTCAGGACAGCCCCAGTTAAAGGTTGAAAAGGTCCCTCAGAGTTTATTTGTGTGGGAAACAAGGTGGTGTTTTCTATATGCAAAAAATTACCATTTGAATCTACCCAGAATCTGGAATTGGGCAGAGCACAGTTTAAGGGGATATTGCCTTTGACATGGAAAGGCGGTTGGTTGGGTCCTTGAGTTTTACTTGTATTGGTTGGGCATGTTTTGGCCATCTTATTTGTCCCTGTGTAAGTCTGCACTTCACAGTTGATGTTAACCTCTGACAGAGGTAGGCAGAGGACAGGGTCCTCTTCTACATTCATATAAATGGTTCTTCCCACTTTAGTTAAAATGTTTCTTCCAAGAAGAGGTGTGGGACTTTCAGGCATGATCGAGAATCTGTGAAATAAAAGCAGACTTCTCCAGTCACAACTCAAGGGTTGGGAAAAAATATACAGTTATTGGTTTCCCAGATATTCCCTTTACAGTTCTGTGTTGAGAGCATAGGAGGTTGTGATTGGTAAGGAGGACTGAGAAGATGGCTGCTGTGTTAAGGGGGAAATTTATTTCCCTTGCCTTCTACCATCAGGCTTCGAAGTGGGATGGCATAGGCAGGAGCTGATAAGTGCTGCTCCTGGACCCCCATTGATCCTGTTTCTGGACCTTCTGGGCAGAGGGCCCCAACCCTGATGACCTACATCCCCAGGAGCATTCTGCTTTCCAGTGATCTCCCCTGCAAACAGGGCAGGAATGGGGAGGGCTGTCATTTGACTTTGGGCATTTGGGGTGGTTCCTCTTTAAAAAATCTTTCTGGCCATAGTGATAACGTTCCTCAGGCAAGGGTCCTGGTGGGGAGAACCTGTGGTGTCAGCCATGTTGGCCTTCTTCAGGGCCATAACAAGAGCGATAATCTTTCTCTTGTCTTTCTTCTCCCACTTCTCTTGTGCCTCTGGGTCCCTCTAAATTCTGATCAGGGCCAAGAGCCAATTTTTACAGTTTCCACTTGATATCTGGGGCTAACTGGATGATAAGTTTATCCTTTAAAATGAGCTGGCCCTCAAAAGTATCAGTTGACAGGGGAGTATGCTTTCCTAGACCTTCCCTAAGCCTTTCCAGGAAAGCTGAGTGGTTTTCTTCTTTTTCTTGAGTAATGGAGGCTAATTTGGAGTAATTCATAGGGACCTGCATAACCTTTCTAGCACACAGGTCAGGAAATGTTTTCATACCCAATCTCTGTTCCTACCTGGGTTCCACCCAGGCTCTTGAGGACTGACTGCTTACATTTCTATGGCTATCAGATCCCTCTCTTCTGAGATCATATAATCTCGAATGTTGTCTAAAACCTGTCATTTCCATAAGCCCTGGCAGCTTCAGAACTGCAAGCCTCTCAGAACTTGTTACGATCTGATCCAGCAACAGCATAACATCTCTCCAGGACACAACAAATGATTGTCCAAGACATCTGTGGAAGACATTAATATATTTTTCTGGGTCATCTGAAAACTTTCCTAAGTCTGTCTTGATTTGTTTCCTTTTGTTTCATAAAGGGACATGTACCCATGTAGGGCAGTATCACCTGGTCTAACTACTTCCTGCAAGGGGCATACTCTGTTACAAACTGGAAGCCTTGCTCAGAAGGGGGCCCAGTCCCTTGTGCCTTCCACTGGGATTGCTCTGATCTGGGGGTCAATAGAGGTGGCCATGGATAGGGCAGACAAGTTGGGTTAGAACCTTGGATTCCACTAGAGGGCTGGCAATTACCACCAAGACAGCATGGTCAAGATGGCAAAATTTACATAATTAAGCATTATCACATAGGGCAAAGGGCTTGGAGCAGTGGTTCTCAACCTGTGGGTTGCAATCCCTTTGTAACAATATAAATACATTCCACGTATCAGATATTTACATTATGATTCATAACAGTAGCAAAATTACAGTTACGAAGTAGCAACGAAAATAATTTTATGGTTGGGGGTCACTACAATATGAGGAACTGTATTAAAGGGTCGTGGCATTAGGAGGCATTAGGAAGGTTGAGAACCAGTGGCTTGGACTGAGGCACCTCAGAATGCTTCCCTTCTCTTCTGCAAAACAGATATAAGTGCAGAATGGTATTATAATTTAGGGTCCCCTCTTTTGGCCACTTCTCACCACCTGGAAGTTTATACTGTGTCTGGGTCTCAGTGCAGAAGAAAATGAGACTCTTTTTCTTTAGAGTTTGAGGGTCAAACTGGTTCCAATTCTTTAAAATATAATGAGACCTGAAAAAGAATTCTCCATCTATGAGAGAAGACACAGATGATCCACATCTGGTCATCTTCTCTCTTGTTCTCACTCCAGCCATGGGTGAGTCTCCCCATGACTTGGAAGAGCCCATTCGCTCAAACCACGTGGGTATCCCCCCATAGGCTGGAGGAGGCTACTGGGGTGCATGCTTATCCATAGTCACTTGCCCAGATTAGTCACATTTACTAGCATAGTGACCTACACCCATGGAATCTCTGCCTGTATTGCAGCCAGTGGGGAGAGAGACATATCCTGATCAGGGGCACCCATTGACAAAACCATGGGACCCATGGTGGTAACTGAATCATGCATGCCTAAATGTTATTCCAAAGTTCCTGGAATTCCCACTGGGCCCTTAAGTGGATGGCTCTGAGGAGGCAACTTAGTCCTATCTTACTAAAGAAAGGACATAAACTGGGTATCAAGGGCCTTGTGTCACCCAGATAAGCATCTGGCAGGGACCCGGTCCCTGTCAAACCACTATCTTGTGTCTATAGGGCAATCCCTTAGTCTGCGGACATACTCCCTGGATTGAAGAAGAAGAAATGTCTTTTTCCCTGAATACCCTATCCCCACTTAAAACTCATATATATTCTGATATATTAACTCATATCCCTCAACTCTTGGGGGTCCTACCACCTGGGGAGTCAGCTACATGGGTTATGGGCCAGGGGCACTACCCAGAACTTGTAAAGCAAGATCCAGGTGATCAGGACCTATGTGCCCCTCTGCCAGTCTTCTGTAGAAGTTATAATCATGAGGGTCAGGGCCCAGGAGATGGGTGCTCTTGCTTAGGCAGTGACCTAGCAGGAGTTTTACTCAGCACCTTTGGGTTAATCTGGGCAACCCAGAGACCCAAGGGTCACTGTCTACGTCCCCTTTCTGCATTCAGAGGCTCCCTGGAAAAAGAAAAGGCTTGAGAGCAGAAACAGAAATGACTTAGGGAGCTCCCAATATTCCCTCAGTGAACCACAGGGGCTTCAGAGATACATTCCCAGGCAGCCTCACACCTGACTCTAAAGTCCAGCAGCTGTGCATGTTGCATGGAACTGGCTGACAGGTGCCCTGTATTAAGTCTCCTTTGCTATAAGCTAATAAATAAATACAGAAATAAATAAAAATAAAAAATAAAAAAAAGAAAGAAAAAGAAAAAAAGAGCCAAGCGAGTATCCATGTCACTTACTGTAGCAATAGATCCCAGATGAGCCTCCAAAGATGATACTGAAAATTTCCCATTGTGTCCTTAGTCTCGAGAATTAAAGAATGAATTCACAGACTGCAAGTAAGTGAAAACAAGTTTATTTATTTATTTATTGAGACAGAGTTTCACTTTGTTGTCCTCAGTGGAGTGCTATGGCCTCATAGCTCACAGCAACCTCAAACTCCTGGACTCAAGTGATTCTCTTGCCTCAGCCTCCAGAGTAGCTGGGACTACAGGCTCCCACCACAATGCCCGGCTATTTTTAGAGACAGGGTTTCGTTTTTGCTCCGGTTGATCTCCAACCAGGGAGCTCAGGCAATACATCAGTATCACTCCCAGAGTGCAAGGATTACAGGTGTGAGCCACTGTGCCGGCCTAAGCAAGGAGGTTATTGAGAAGGAAACGGGAAAGCCTCCAGCAAAGCAAACTGAATCCGAAGTTGGCTGCTGCTTTTGGCCCTAAAGGTCTAGGGCTTTTTAAGCCTTTAAGCGGTCTCGCCTGGTTATTGGTGGGGCATTCTGATTGGCTCTTCCAAATTAAAATGGCTTCTAGTTACTGGTTCCCTGTTCCAGCTGGCAGACTTCCTTTGACCAATCCCCTTGGAGGTGTTTCTTCCTGGTATGTCCCACCCAGCAACAGCTATTGACCAATGACTACATAGGTCACATAGGCACTTGTGACGGTTATGAAACTTCCTGTTACGGATTTTCCTGTTGGTTGGCTGTAACTAATCACCGTTCATGACCCTCCTCTGTGCTGTATTTCCCTGTTTCTGCCTAAAGTCCTTCTGACTCCTATCCCAGTCTAAAAGAAATTAGTTTCCTTATAAAATCCTATGATGAATTCCCATGATTTTGTATTACTTTGGCATCCATTTTTAATCTTCCTATAAGGCAGTCAAACTCCTACTTTAAAAAAGCTTAAATTATCTCTGTCCTTTGAGTTGTAAATTACTGCCCTGTTCTCTCTCAAGATCAGCAAGGGCTTGGGACATGTGGTACAGATGAACTAACTTGTTCCATTTATGAAGGCACAGTTTGAATCCAATTGTCCTTTTCAACTAGGGAGTTCTATTGGTCTCATAGCTAAAATTTTAAAATATAGAAAGTCTTAATTTTTATTTGTCTATATCTTTATGTGTACATGTCTACATGCCTGTTTCTATATATATGATACCAAATTGATTTATAAATAAATAAGTACTCATAAATAACAGCCCAAATGCTTTTCAAGTCCATATGACTTAACTTTAGTAATCATTGGTTAAAAAAAAAAAAAGATAGTTTTGAGTTGTTGATAAGGTAAAGTTGATACACGACATTTGGCGCCCCAGCCAGCTCAACCGAGCTGAGCCTCCACCTTGGCTGTGTTCGTGCAGTGGCAGCCAGCTGAGGAACGAGCTGGCTGGATCGTAGGCAAGGAGGGTAGCCTCTGACCCTCACTGGAGGATCCAATAGCCAAAAGGGCCAGACAACTGCTGGGGAGACACCGGAGCCTTGGTGTCTCCTTCACTTTACACTTAGGACTAAATATGGAACCCCAATTTCCTGTGCCTAGGTCAATTTCATGTGAATTTCGTGGGCCTCAATTCCATGAATGGACTGTGTCCATTCATTAATACATTCATTCACCTTGCCCTGGCTGAAGGGACTGTGTTCATTCATTGATACATTCATTCACCTTGCCCTGGAGGAAGGGATTGGGTTCATTCATTTCCTGGCCAAGGAACTCATGGATGGAGAGAAGGGGAGAGACCGGGAGAGAAATGGAGAGAGCTTTTCTCTTCTGACTTGAGTTCTCTCTCTCTACCGGGAGCTTTAGTGTTTTTGTATTCTTTTCTGTAAATAAATTCAGTCTTACCACTGATCTGTGGTCTGCAGATTTATTCTTCAAATCACTGAGACCAAGAACCTGAAATTCTGGTATCAAAGTAGAAATGTCTTCAGAATTTAATTTACATATTTTTTCCTAGGTTTACTGATTAGACAGGTTAATAGTTTCTTTGATAAATATTTTTAGG
>CAUYON010026257.1:0-10800 GCA_963573935.1 Arctocebus calabarensis | reverse complement strand
TCATATGAAAGCTATAAATTAGCTTTATATTAGGGCTGAGTACATTGGATACTTTTTCTTCCATTCTTGAAATGCCATGAAGGATATCTGTAACAGTATGATCAAAATATTTCTGAATGTATATGAATCGTGCCCTGTGATTGCACCAATGTACATAATTATGATTCAATAAAATTATTAAAAAAAAAAAAGAAGGTCATTTAGTGCAACCACCATTACATTTTAAAATTGACTTTCATGTTCACTTACTGCATTTATTCCACATTTTATTATGAAAATTTTCAAAGATATAGTAAAGTTGAATTATATAAAACCTAGGTTCTAAGGTTTTGCTCTATGTGCTTTGTCATATATCTATGCAAACATCCATTTTTCAGTCCATCCATCGATTTATCTAAGTTTTTATATATTTTAAAGTAAATTGCAAATGTTTATACCCTTCTCCCAAACACCTCAACATACCATTAAGCTCAATATTTATTATATTTTTCTCTTTTTTATAGTTTAAATAGATCCATAGTAAATTGCATAAATATTAAATGCTACATGTGGTAAAGTTTAACAAATATACACACCTATGTAACCGAAAACTTTATCAAGATGAAGAATATTGTCGTTTTCCATAGAGTTGTCCTGTGACCCTTCCTAGGTGACCCCTGTACACATCTCCTACAGGAAACTACTGTTTTTATTCTTTCCCACCAGATAATTTTACCTATTATATAAATTCATGTCAATGGAGTCATATAACATGTACTTTTATGGGTAAGGCTTCTTTTATCAAAATTTGCCATATTCATCCATGTGGTGTACATCAATAATTTCTTCCTTTCTATTGCTAAATAATACTTTCCTTTTTCTGAATACATCATAGTTTGATTACCTACATTTTAATAGACACATGGCCTGCTTTCAATTTTACTCTAATATAAACAAAGCTGCTATGAACACTTTTATATAAGCCATTTGGGGGGCATGTATTCTAATTTCTATTTGGCAATTACCTAAAAGCAGACCTTTTGGGTTATAGGAAGGGTTATGCCTACTTTTATAAGGATTGACCAGAACTTTTCCCAAGAAAAGTTCCCAATTTGTCTAATTTTACAAGTTTCCCAATTTGTCTAATTTTACACTCTAGCCAACAAGCTTCGAGAATTCTATTGATAGTTGGTTATATACTCACCTACATTTCAGTTGTTTTGCTAGTTGTACAGTGGCTTCCCATTTTGAGAGTAGTTTTGCTTTCTCAGATGACTAATGGTGGAATTCATCTTCATGTACTTATTGTTACTTTACATATCTCATATGGTCTGTTCAAATAATTGCTCCTTTTTTATTGAGCAGATTATGTCTCTTTTTTCTGAATTGTAAGAATTTTTCAATATATTCTGGAGAATAGTCTTTTGTCAGACACTTGTTTTGTGAATACATTCTCTCCATATTTGGCTTGCCTGTTCATTTTCTTAATTACATCTTTTGAATAACAGGTTTTTAATTCTGTTGGAGAGTAATTTATTATTTATCACAAATAGAAAATTATTTTCTTTTGTGTTAATTTATTTGTATGACCTTCTGAGAAACATTTGTTTGCTCCCAAATTTTAAAGAACTTCTCAAGAAATGTTGTTATACAGAGGGTGACAACAAATGCATATATAAGAAATGTTTATGGATTACTTTTTGAAGTGAATCAAAGGTACTGTTCCTGGTCAAGTGTACCTAGACATTCTATCACACCCATTTCACCTGCATATTTTTTGTCAATGATCATTTTTACTTCCTACAAGATCCCTTAAAATGTGTATACATTTTTTGGCACCTCTGGTATTTTACCTTCTATGTTTAGGACTATAATTCATCTTGAATTAATAGTGTATATGGTGTGAAGTAAGAGATCAAGCCAATTTAATCTTTCTGATAGAGATATCTATTTCTTCTATAACAATTTGTAGAAAAGACTTTCCTTTCCTTTTTGAATTGCCTTAGTGCCTTTGCAGAAAATCAAATAATCTTGTCATAGTGGGACATATCTCCAGGCTCTTTATTGTGTTTCCTTGATTTATTTCTCTATACTTATGTCAGTATATATTGTATTGGTTATTGCATGGTTACGGTAAGTCTTCAAGTAAGGTACTGTAAGCATGTGACATCTTTTATTCCTTTTTAAGATTATTCTGTCCATTCTAGTTCCTTTGAATTTCCTTATAAATTTTAGGATAAAATCCTGATGGGATTATGATTGAGACTGTATTGAGTTCATAGATTAATTACAGGGAAATTGATACCTTAATATTCAGTTTTCTGATCTATGGACATAGCATATTTACTTATTTATTTCAGCATATTTCTGGAAAATGAGTGGATGATAGTCACATCTATTTTTTAGAAGCTAAGAAGTGACAAATTGAAGGACATAGTAAAAAGCAAGGAGAAATGGTTAGGTATAGAAAGGGAAGGCTAGAAGATGTGGTTGGAGCTTATATTACAAATTCAGACTATACATAGTTATGAAATGCAATATTGGTGATTCTGAAAAATCTTTATGAGTACTTTAGAGACATTATAAAGCCAAACCTGTAAAGCAGTAACTGTTTTATTATATAATAGTGTAGCAACTCTAAATGTGGCTAAGACAAAGAGATGAGAGTAAAATAAAATTTCTGAAAACTTTCTTATCTTTTCCTAAATATTAAAAAAAAAATGCCAAGCTTCCAAGCTCATACAATTAGGTTTCTGCTTGGAACTTAATGCAATTATCTCATATCCACAGCTATTATGGCAAAACCAGATATAACTGGCTTAACTAATGAGAAACAATGATGGTTACTTAAGGCACTGAACTGGATTCTTTCCTGATGTGTTTGTTCTATATAACATGCTAAATCATGTAGATGCATAGACTTACTAAATCTATATCTTAATTGAAATGGTTATTGATTCTATAAACATGAAAATGTAAGTTTATTAAGATAATTTGTTATAAAGAAAACTAAAATTTTTGAAATTGAGAAATGAATTTGTGATGGTTTCAAATTTTCCAAAAGATAATCCTTGACTGATAAAGTCAAATGAATTAAAGCAACAACTTACGTATCAATAATGGTTATTCTTCTCTGCGTTCCACCGTGTCCTCTACCCTACTCTTCCCCCTCTCTTTTTTAGCAGAATACTAGTGAGGACATTTGAAGAGACTTGCTTGACTCAAAAAGCAAATGTATAATAATTTGTACTAAGACTTTCTGGTTCCAGTAATGCATATTTCTACATAGTCTATAGTCTGAGGCTCTCCTCAGTAATTTAAGAAGGCGGTGAAAGGAACTGTATGAATATATGCATATTTGCTTTCCTTTATACTTCTATATCCACTGGACTTATAAAATTTTACTACTACACAGACTACCTCTATGCCAGACCTAGAGAAACTATCCGATTATGTTGGCCTCATTTTTGTTTTTAACTGCTTTCTAAAATTATAACTGTGTGTATGAGAGTTCTAATGCATTAAAATATTTTATAAATTGTTTTGAATAACATTTTGAAATTCAGATAGTATTTCCCACATTTCACATAAATGCTTCATTCCAAATCTAAATCATGAGCTCTTCCCCTACATCAGTGTTCCATTTTAACCCATTTCACATGTATGACAGAACAATACACTTTTAATTATAGATATAGTCCAAATTGTATCTGTCTTAATATGGTGTTTTGCTTCTATAAGACAAATTTTTCTTTTACTGATCATTTCTTACCTCATATAACAGATGGACACAGGATTGTTTGATTACCACACTGAAAGAATGAAAAACACAAGGTTATGTGTTTTTCTAGAATATGGGCTCTTTTCTAGAATATTCATAAAATGCTACATTTTAAAAATGTAAAATCTGTGATTTCTTTTAAATTTCACATAATAATAACTGTTCATTTCTCTCTTTTATAACAATAAAGGTGATAAAGAACTTAGATAGAAGCCAGCTAGCCTCCTCATTTCATACACAGGATATTGAGGGCCAGAAATATGTAGTTACTTGCTTGAGTTGATATAGATGGTAAATACTTAGTTAAAATTAAAATCCATCTGGGACTCCTGGATCCTTGAGTAGCATTCTTTCCATAATGGGAGAGAAACCAGAAATGCATGTGTCCATTTACTGTTAAAACAGGGCAAGCACTTATCAAGAGGACCCCAAGCATACCACATGGCTCCAAACACAGTCCTCCCTGTTTTGTTGTATGGCAGCAGCCTTAGCCAATATCCATTACCCCAGCCAAAACAATCACTCTTCTTTTGCTTGATGATCCAGCAAATAAATCAAGTTTAACAATAGTCATCCAATTCTTTTATCCTTAAGAATACCATTTCCCTAGTATTTCTCAAAAGCCTGATATATTGCACCAGCTAATTAATTTCCTTCTATCACAGCTCAGTCCCAATCCACCCCTGATGGGCATCTTAACAATCACCTTCCTACTTTTTGCCAGAGGCTAACTGTATTCCACCTACCTTCGGTGACTAGGACCTCACTGCTAGCCAGTAAAATTATGATCCAGGTCTGAAATTTCACCACAGCATTTAATGAGACTGTCTCTGCTATGAAGTTTTTCAGAAAACAGACTGAGATAGCAATTATCTTGACAGTGACTTATCAGAGAATATTCTTGAGCTCAACAGCTATGGAAAGCAAAATAAGAAAGCAGGATTGAATAGCTATAGAAATTGAGCTTTGATTCAGTCTCAGCGGAAGCTTCTAATAACTTTACAGGGAATTCCAAAGCTGGGGTGAGTGGTCAACATTTACACCCTCGAATCAAATAATCATTAGTTGGAACCAACCTGTTAGAGTAGAATGTCCTTAAATGAGGTTGCTCTTTTCAGTTGAGATAAGCTTTTAGGGGCTACCAGGATAAGATTTTGTTCCCGTAGTGAGGGAATAAATCTTTTATTTCTGAAGGGGATACCTAGGGTGCATCAGAGTGTCCGCCAAAGAGGCTGTATTAATTTGCGGTCCCACCAACAATGTAAAAGTGTTCCCTTCTCTCCACATCTACACCAGCATCTGTATCTTTGAGACTTTGTGATGTGGGGCATTCTCACTGGGGTTTGGTGACATCTCAGGGTGGTTTTGCTTTGCATTTCTCGGTTGGTTAGGGATGAGGAGAATTTTTTCATGTTTGTTAGCCATTCGTCTGTCTTCTTTAGAGAAGTTCTATTCATGTCTCTCACCCAGTGATAGATGGGATTGTTGGCTTTTTAAATTATTATTGATTAATTTGAGTTCTCTGTAGAGTCTTGTTATCAAGCTTTTGTCCAATTCATAATATCCAAATATATTTTCCAATTCTGAAGTTGTCTGTTTTGGTTGTTGTCTCTTTAGCTTTACAGAAGCTTTTGAGTTTAATTAAGTCCCATTTGTTTATTTTCGTAGTTGTTACAATTGTCACAGAAGTCTTCTGCATAAAATCTTTCCCTAGGCTGATATTTCAAGCGTTTTCCCCACACTTTCTTCAAGGATTTTTATTGTTTTATGCCTTAGATATAAATCTTTTATCCATCTTGAATCGATTAAATTAAATCAGAGATTAATGGAATTGAAAACAAAAGAATCCTTATCTTATGATTAAGATTACTATTACTTGATCTGTTCTTGTTCATTACTCTTCATGAGACATAAGAAACTTTTATATTCTACAGATTCAACCCAAATTCTTTATCTTGATTATGATTTGATTTACAAGAACATTGGAAGAATAGTTGTGTATTTAGTATGGAATACAGTAAGTCTGAAGCCAGGGATCTCCTAACCCTTGGCATAAAAAGGCCCTGTGCAGCTGTATCTTCTCAATTTCTTTGGTCCCTGGATCAAGGAAGGATATAGCAGACAAAGTATTCAATATTTTCCCACCCAGACTCCCAGTTGCAGAATCAAATATGCCACTTTAATTATACAAATAAATATAGTTCTAGAAGAATGTAGCTGATTGAAAAGTAACAGCTAAATATTCTCATCTCTTTCATATTTCCCCTATTTCCTGAAGTAATAGTGCTTATTATTTACCTCTTTATAAAAATTATTTATGTGCAAGAATCTCAGCTAAAAAGGATCAAGCTAGCACTTAACTTCACTTCCATCCAAATCAGAAGGAAAGGAGAGAAATTGGGAAGATACTGGAATATAAGAACCAAAATCCCCAGACTTCTTCAGTAAAATGTCCTGATTTCAACTTATAATTTTAGTTTTTCCCCCTAATTCCCTACATAACTAAGAATAATGACTTTTCTTGGCACTCCTCAATAATCAAGAACCACTACTCAAACTTAGTAGAATCTTAGTAGAATTTCTTAGTATTGCAGAAAAGCAAACAAACAAAAAGACTTAATTATTAATGAATACATTTTGTGCAGTGTCTCTTCATTATAATTGGTATAAAACAAATTAAATGTCAATTAACAAAATAACACTAACATTTTGCATATTTTGTTTGGGAGAGTATTTCTATTCTACTGTTAGGTAAAGTGATAGTTGTCTATAGGTTGCTTTTGCACACTTTTGGTCTATAGAGGTTAATGATGTTTGGGGCTAACATTACTATGACTTCTGGCCCTAGCAGTTTATGTCTTAATTATGAAGACATATAGTTTGGATGTGTTTAGAGGTACACAGAAACAGAAGATCCAGTTAATAGTGGCTTGAATAAATAGAATTATTTTCTTTAATCACTGAGTCTGGAAGTTGGTTGGGTGGTTGGGAGACCAGGAGTAATGGGAAGCATGATGTTCCCTTTTATTAGGAAAGTGAGGGAAGCTGTAGAAACAAGTAATTAGCTAATACTATAAAGAGATGCAGAGAGATAGGATTAGGGAATGCTTATTGAATCAAATATGCATCAGGAAATAATATGAAAATAACATGTTTTGCATGCTTTTCTTTGCTTTTATTTTAGCATATTTCCCACATTTATCAGCAAGCTTCTATTGGGTAATAAATATTTATGTGTTTAATTAGCCTTTTAAAATTTATGGTATTCAAAGGTCTGAAGTTTTCTATTTAGAACATAATCAAAACTGATTCACTGATCAGCTCATTTTAGATGCTTCTCACATTTCTATTTAGAAAGGACTTGTGTAAGATATTTACTAATTCTAAAAGTTGGAGTTTTACTTGACTGGTCAAAGTATACTTGGATAATTGAATGAGAAATATGATGGTTGTATATTCAAATGTATATTCTGATCTATTTTGCCTAAATGTTTATGGAAGAAAAACAGAACAACAGCAATAGCAACAACAAAGCTAGGATCAGTGAACCAAGACAGGAGAGAGTCTAAGAAAGGATTCAATACTTCTGAACTGGTTTCTAAATGAAACAGTGGCTCCTGAGGACATGCCTCAGGGGACTCAAGTTGGACGCTCTGGGTTAAACCAACAAGCGAAAGCCCTAGATGTAAGGGACTGAAATTAATATTTATGTAAGCTTTGAACTGTGGGAGCCCCTTAGGTTAACTAGCTACATAGTATTAATGGGAAAATTTTGTCCTTTCACAGTTTCCCATAGAATGGGGATATATATTGAATTTGTTAATAAATATTTCATGATAATATTTAAAAATATCATCTTTATCTAGGAAAAAATGCATACTATGGGAGGCACTCAAGGTGTTCACAATATCAAGATGTTTTCAAAGCAATGATAGTAAAAAGAAAGAAAAGAAGATTGAAAAATGTTTAAAGGAATTAGCTCAATTCGAGAGGAAAAAGAGAACCTTCTAGAAGCGAGTCATGCTGAGTCCTGCAGAGGACTCTTCTTTACATCAAATCACAGCACAGTCTACTGACTATGAGTGGTCATAATAGAAGAATGCACCAAGTATAGGCTCTTGAGAATTTTTTGGAAACCTTCAAGCTTTAAGGTATTTGCTAAAGAGAACAGAAATTGACGGCATAAACATTTCACATGTAAAACAAAACAGAAAAAAATTACTCATATCTAGCAATCAGGGGGAGGATGTAGAGGAAAAGAGATGTGTGAAAAAGACAAAAGAAAAAAAATCTTTTTTTTTAGTATATTTTTATTTTTTCAAATTAATATGAGAGTACAATTTTGAGGTTATACTGAAAAAGCTTTTACAAATAAAGGATATGGAAAAATTCTCAAAAGTAGAATACATTATCCTGACCTACACCAGCCCTTTCCCCCATTTTACTCATTTTTCCCTTTAAGAAGGTGCACAAATTAGAGAAAAAAGTTTGATTTGTGAGTTAGAAGACTCTTTCTTCTTTTCCCATCACCATTTACCTTCTCAGAGTCTCATTTCCTCATCTACAAAGTGCTTTAGAGGACTATTTACTTGTTAACATATAATAATTGCACAGATTTATAGGATACTTAGGGATATTTAGATACATAGAGATATTTAGATACATATAATGTTTAGTGATCAGATCAGGGTAATTAGGATATCCGTCATCAAAAACACTAGGAATATTCAATATTCTTCCTCTAGCTATCTGGAGCTATGTAATCCATTGTTGCTAACTATATATCCATCCTACAGTGGTATAGAAGTCCACAGCTTATTCTTCCTATCTAGCTATAATTTGGTGTCCTTCAACAGGTCTACCATATTCTTCCATATTCTATCCCTTCCTTCCTCTTTACACTTCCCAGCCTCTAGTATTCTCTGTTCTACTTTTTTTTCTGCAATGTCAATTTTTTTTTATGTTTGACATATAAGTGAGAACATTCAGTGTTTAAATTTCTGTTCTTGCCTCATTTCATTTAACATAATATCCTCCACTTCCACCCATAATGCCACAAATTACAGAATCCCATCATTTTTATGGCTAAATAGTATTCCATTGTGTTTTATATATTACGTTTTATTTACCCATTCATTTGTTGTTGGACACCTAGGTTAATTCAATACCTTGGCTATGGTAATTAATGCTGCAAGAAACTTGGGGGTGCAGATGTCTCTTCCATATAATCATTTCCTTTTCTTTGTATAAAGAGTCAGTAGTGGGATTTCTGGATCATATAGTAGTCCTATTTGTAATTTTATGAGAAAACTCCATACTGTTATCAATAGAGGCTGTACTAGTTTATATTCCCATCAGTGATGTATAATAGTTCCTTTCTCTCTGTGTCCTCACCAGAATTTGCTTTTTTTTGTCTTTATTACATAGCTATTCTAACTGGGGTGAGATGATATCTCATTGTTTGAACTTGCATTTCCCAGATATTAGTGATGTTGAGCATCTTTTCATATATTTCTTGGTCGTTTATATGTCACATTTTGAGAAATGTCTGTAAAGATCATTTGTCCATTGTTTTAACTGAATTATTTTTTCTGTTGAGAAAAAATTTCTGCATATTGAGAATGTCAGATGGATACTTTGCAAATATTTTCTCCCATTCTGCACTCTGTTGTTAGTTTCCTTTGATGTACAGAAGTTTGTTTTGTTTATTTTGGCTTTTGTAATCTATGCTTTTGAGCCCTGATTCTTAAAGTCTTTTCCACACCAATGTCCTAAGGCATTTCCTTATGTTTTCTTACAGGAATTACATTGTTTCAGGTTTTACATTTAGGGCTTTGATCCATCTTGAATTGATTTTTACATCTGATGAGATGATGGTCTACCTTCATTCTGAATATGCATATGTAGTATTTTCAACACCTTTTATTAAATAGGCTATGTTTTTTCCCCAGTGAGTATTCTTGGCACCTTTGTCAAAATCAGTTTGTCATAGATAAGTGATATGGATTAATTTCTGGGTGTTTTATTCTGTTCCTTTGACCAATGTGCCTGTTTTTATGTCAGTATCATGCTGGCTTGGTTACTATGGCTTTATAGAACATTTTGAAGCCTGATAGACTAATGCCTCTGGCTTTGGGTTTTTTGCTCAGGATTCTTTTTATGATTTGGGGTCTTTTATGTTTTTATACAAATTTTAACATTTTTTTCCATTTCTGTGAAGAATGTCGTTGGTATTTTGATCTTTATCACAATCTGCATTGAATCTTTAGATTGCTTTGGGGAGTATGGACATTTTAACAATATTTTTTTGATCAATGAGAGTAGAATATCCT
The DNA here is from genome assembly GCA_963573935.1 of Arctocebus calabarensis. Classification (NCBI taxonomy): domain Eukaryota; kingdom Metazoa; phylum Chordata; class Mammalia; order Primates; family Lorisidae; genus Arctocebus; species Arctocebus calabarensis. The sequence continues at coordinate 708 of CAUYON010026257.1, read as the reverse complement.
TCCAATGGTTTGTTTCTTTTTCAGTTTTTTTCCATCAATGTTTTGTAGTTTTCCTTGTAGAAGTCTTTACCTCTTTAGTTAAATTGACTTCTAGATATTTTATGTTCTTCTTAGTTATTATAAATGGTACAACCTTAATTCTTTCTTTCTCAGCTAATTGGTTGTTCATACAGAAATACTATTGATTTTTGTATATTGATTTTGTATCCTACAACTTTACCAAATTCATTTAGCAGTTTTAAGATTTTTGCTTTACCTTTTAGGTTTTTCTATTATATAAGAGTCCATACCATCCAGAAGGCTCTCTTTTTGGACATTGCAGTCTCTAGAACTATAAGAAGTGAATTTCTTTACTTAAAAAGAAAGAGATATTTGGGTGGTGCCTGTGGCTCAGTAGGTAGTGTGCCGGCCCCATATACCAAGGGTGGCAGGTTCAAACCCAGCTCTGGTCAAATTGTAACAAAAAAAATAGTCAGGGCTCGGTGCCTGTGGCTCAATGAACTAAGGCGCCAGCCACGTACACCTGAGCTGGCGGGTTCGAATCCAGCCCGGGCCGGCCAAACAACAATGACGGCTGCAACCAAAAAATGGCTGGGCGTTGTGGCGGGCACCTGTAGTCCCAGCTACTTGGGAGGCAGAGGCAGGAGACTCGCTTGAGCCCAGGAATTGGAGGTTGCTGTGAGCTGTGAAGCCACAGCACTCTATCAG
>CAUYON010026256.1:0-12031 GCA_963573935.1 Arctocebus calabarensis | reverse complement strand
TCATTTCTTAATAGTTTTGAAATTTACCATTGCATCATGCATGTTAGGTAAAGTCCTCCCAAATGCCCTCCCTCCTCCCAGGTACTCCTCCCCTCCCTTCTCTCTCCTCTTCCCTTCTACTTTCTGAACTATAGTTAAGTTTTGCCATTTGTATGAGCGTGTAGGTGGTTATATATTGATTTCATAGTAGTATTGAGTACATTGGATACTTTTTTCCCCATTATTAAGATTCTTTACTAAAATTTGTTCCAACTCCATCCAGGTAAACATAAAAGATGTGAAGTCTCCATCTTTTTTATGGCTACATAGTATTCCATGGTGTACATATACCCCAAATTGTTAATCCATTCATGGGTCGATGGGTACTTGGGTTGTTTCCATGTGTTGGCTATTATGAATTGGGCTGCAATAAACATTCTGGTGTGAATGTCTTTGATGTAAAATGATTTTTGATCATCTGGGTATATAGCTAGTAGAGGAATGATCGGATTGAACAGTATGTCTACTTTTGGTTTCTTGAGTATTCTCCAAAGTTATTTCCAAAAAAGTTGTATTAGCTTGCATTCTCACCAGCAGTGTAAAAGCATTCCCTTCACTCTGCATTCATGCCAGCATCTGTAGTTTTGGGATTTTGTGATGGGGCTAATCTTACTGGAGTTAGATGATATCTCAAAGTGGTTTTGGTTTGCATTTCTCTGATGATTAAGGATTATGAGCAGGCCAGTGCCCATGGCTCATCGAGTAGGGTGCTGGCCCCATATACTGAAGGTGGCAGGTTCAAACCCGGCCTTAGTGAACTACAAAAACAGAAAAATTGCCAGGCATTGTGACAGGTGCCTGTAGTCCCAGATATTCGGGAGGCTGAGGCAAGAGAATTGCCTAAGCCCAGGAGTTGGAGGTTGATATGAGCTGTATGATGCCATGGCACTCCACCAAGGGTGATGAAGTGAGACTCTGTCTCTACAAAAAAAAAATAAAATAAAAAAATTAAAAATAAATAAATTAAAATAAAAGGATGATGAGTATTTTTTTCATGTATTTGTAGGCCATGTGCCTGTCTTCATCAGAGAAGTTTCTGTTCTAGTCTCTTGCTCACATAGAAATGGGGTTATTTATTCTTTTTTTATTGATTAGTTTGAGTTCTCTGTTGATTGTAGTTATCAGACCTTTTTCAGAATCATAACCTGCAAAAATCTTCTCTCATTCTGAAGGTTGTCTGTTTACTTTACTTACTGTGCTCTTGACTGTGCAAAAGCTTTTTAGTTTGATCAGATCCCAGTAATGGATTTTTGTGTTGCTTCAATTGCCAGGGGGTACAGCCTCATAAAATATACCTCCAGGCCAATTTCTTCAAGAGTTTTCCCTGCACCCTCTTATAGCATTTTTATAGTTTCATGTCTTAAGTTTAAATCTTTTATCCAGTGAGAATCAATTTTTGTTAATGGTGAAAGGTGAGGGTCCAGTTTCAGTCTTCTATAGTTCACCAGCCAGTTCACCCAGCACCATTTGTTAAATAGGGAGTCTTCCCCCCACCCCACTGAATATTTTTGATAAGCTCATTGAAGATCAAATGGCAATAAGTAGCTGGGTTCATTTCTTGGTTTTCTATTCTGTACCATAAATCTCCCTCTCTGTTTTTATGCCATGCTGTTTTGGTCACTATAAATTTATAGTATAGCCTAAAGTCTGATAATATGATACCTCTTGATTTGTTCTTATTTCCGAGTAATGTATTTGCTATTAGAGGTTTTTTTCTAATTTCATATAAAATGAAGTACTATTTTTTCAAGTTATTTAAAGTATGACAACAATGCTTTAATAGGGATTGCATTAAATCTGTAGATTGCTTTGGGTAGTATGGACATTTTAATAATGTTGATTCTTCCCACTCATGAGCATGGTATGTTTTTCCATTTTTTAACATCTTCAGCTATTTCTTTTTTCAGAGTTTCATAGTTCTCCTTCTAGAGATATTTCACATCCTTCGTTAGGTAAATTCCCAGATATTTCATCTTCTTTGGTACTATTCTAAAAGGAATAGTGTCCTTGATTGTTTTTTCAGCTTGACTATTGTTGGTATATATAAGAGCTACTAACTTGTAAGTGTTGATTTTATATCCTGATATGCTGCTGTATTCCTTGATCACTTCTAAGAGTTTTGAAGTTGAGTCCCTGGGATTTTCCAGGTATAGGAACAGTGAGAGTTTGATCTCCTCTGACCCTATTTGGATACCCTTGATTGCCTTCTCTTGCCTGATTATGATGGCTAAGACTTCCATTACTGTGTTGAATAGCAGTGGAGACAGTGGGCATCCTTGCCTTATTCCTGATTTCAGTGGAAATGTTTTCAATTTTACACCATTCAATATAATATTGTCTGTGGGTTTGCTATAGATGGCCTTTATTAGTTTAAGAAATTTTTAAGCCTATTTTCTTAAGAATTCTGATTATGAAAGGACGCTGGATATTATCAATGGCTTTTTTCCATCAATTGAGAGAATCATATAGTCTTTGGTTTTTATTTTATTGATGTGATGTATTATAATTATAGATTTGCATATATTGAACCAATCCTGTAACCCTGGAATAAAACCAACTTGATCATGGTGTATAATTTTTTGGATCTGCTGTTGAATTCTGTATGCTAAGATCTTATTGAATACTTTTGCATCAATATTCATTAATGATATTGTTCTATAATTTTCTTTCTTTGTTGGATCCTTTCCTGGTTTGGGTATCAGGGTGATGTTTGCTTCATAGAATGTGTTGCAAAGTATTCCTTGTTTTTCTATGCTTTAGAAAATGTATAATGTAGGTACTAGTTCCTCTTGAAAGGTTTGATAGAATTCAGATGTGAAGCCATCTGGTCCTGAACTTTTCTCTCTAGGGAGATTTCGTATTGTTGATGCTATTTCTGAGTTGATATGGGTCTATTCAAGATTTCTAATACTTTCTGGTTGAGTCTAAGAAGGTGGTGTGCTTCCATGTAATGGTCCATTTCCTTCATATTTTCATATTTCTGGGAATAGAGATTTTTGTAGTAATCATTGAGGATTTTTTGACTTTCTGAAATGTCTGTTGTTATTTCTTCTTTATCATTTCTGATAGACAATATTAGAGATTTTACTTTTCTGTCTCTGGTTAAGTTTGCCAAAGGTTTATCAATTTTGCTTATCTTTTCAAAAACCAACTTTTTGTTTCATTGATCTTCAGAATGATTCTTTCGTTTTCAATTTCATTTAGTTCTGCCCTAATTTTGTTTATTTCTTTTCTTCTGCTGGGTTTGGAGTTTCAGTGTTTTTCCTTTTCCAGTTGCTTGAAATGATTCATTAAGTTGTTGGCTTCCTCTCTTTCAGTTTTCTTGATGAAGGTTTCCAATGCTATAAATTTCTCTCTTACAACTGCTTTTGCAGTATCCCACAAGTTTTGTTAATTTGTGTCTTCATTATCATTTAGTTCCAAAAATTTGGTTATTTCCTTCTTAATATCATCTTTGACCCAGCTATCATTCACCTAAGAGTATTTAGCTTCCAGGACTTTCTTTGAGTTTGAAGATTCCTGTCACTGTTGAGTTCAACTTTTATTCCCTGGGGGGTACGAGAAGATACATGGAATAATTTCTACACTTTTAAATTTGCTGAGGTTAGAATTGTTTCCTAGGATATGATGTGTTTTTGAGTATGACCTGTGGGTTGATGAGAAAAATGTATATTCAGTTTTATTAGGGTTGTGTAGAGGTCTGTAAAGTTCTCTAGGGTCCGGTTTAAGTCTAATATTTCTTTGTTTAGTTTCTTCTTTGAGGATCTGTTCAGAGCTATCTAAGGGGTGTTAAAATCCCCAACTATTATAGTGCAGGAAGATATCAAGTTGTTCATATCCATTAGGGTCTGCTTTATGAATTGAGGAGCATTCTGGTATGGTGCATAAATGTAAATTATCAAAATCTCTTCATGTTGAGTGTTTTCCTTGACAAATATGTAGTGACCATCCTTATCTTTTTTTATCTTTGTTGGTTTAAAGCCAATTGTATCTGCTACTAAAATTGCAACCACTGCTTTTTTCTGGTTTCCATTTGCCTGTATTATATAAGTCCATCCCTTCACCCTGAGTCTATTTTTATCCTTTAAGGTAAGGTGAGATTCTTGTATACAACAGATTATCCAGTCTGAGTTTATGTATCCAGTCAACCAGCCTGTGCCTCTTTAGAGGACAATTTAAACTATTCACATTAATTGAGAGAATTGATAAACCTAGTTGTGTTTTTTGTGTCATAATTTTAAGATATCCAGTGGACAGTTTTGATCTTTTCACCACTGTGGAAGTTGGGTTTTGTTACTCTGGAGGTAGAGCATTGCACTGGTCATCGTGGAGGATGGGTCTGAGAATATCCTGGAGAGTTGGTTTAGTTATGGCAAATTTCTTCAACATGTGTATGTCATTAAGGTATTTGATTTCTTCATCACAAATGAGACTCAGTTTAGCAGGATACAGGATCCTGGGCTGCAAGTTTTGTTTTAGGAGACTAAAAGTCGATAACCATCTTCTTCTGGCTTGAAACGTTTTGGCTGAGAGATCTGCAGTCATTCTGATATTTCTCCCTTTGTAGGTGATGCTTTCTTATGTCTGGCTGCTTGCAGAAGTTTCTCCTTTGTCTTAACTTTGGCAAAGTTAATCACAATGTGTCTAGGAGTTACTTTATTTGGATGGAGCCTTGCTAGGGTTCTGAAACTGTCTGATATCTGAAGTTCTGTATCTCTTGCAATGTTTCAGAAATTCTCCAAAATCTCTTAGGGTAGAGCATCTGCACCTTTAGGACCTTCCTCTTCTCCTTTGGGAATTGCTATAAGACAAATGTTTGATCTTTTGGAGTGATCCCACGACTCTCTTAGGGAATGATCGGTTTTTGCTCTCCATTTGTCTGCCTCTTTGAGTGTTTGGGAACTTTCAAAAGCTTTGTCTTCAGTTTCAGAGATCTTTTCTTCTACCTGGTCAACTCTATTACTGAGGGCTTCTACTGTATTTTGGACCTCCTCAACTAACGTTTTCATGTCCTTATGCTCTGCTATCTCTTTTCTCATAATGTCTATATCTTTGGTGACTTGGGCTTTGAATTCTTTAATTTCTTGAGACAACTTTAGTACTACTCTTTGGAATTCAATTTCTATCTTTTCTTCCATTCTATTTATCTTATTTGCCATCTATATTCTGAATTTGATTTCTGCCATTGCTGCCATTTGTTCATGCATGGCATCTTCAGTTGTATCTCCTTTGTCATTTCTAAGGGTTGTTGATCTACTCTAGTTATTCATATTGCCATAATTCTTCTGTTTGGTCTGCACCATGTTTATTTTCTACCATTTGGTTATTAGAACTGGTAAGGTGAGATTGAATTAGGGTTCCCAGGTAGTAGAGATAGCTCCTTACCAAAGCACTAGGCTTTGTAATTGTGGCTTATCTCCTACAACCTTACAAAGGCCCCTTTCAATGTTTTAACTGGAGATGCTGGGGACCTACTTGGTGAGATAGCACAAGCTAGCTCTGTTTTGATATTAGCCAACCTGTATCCTACCCTAAGAAACCACAGTATTCAGTTTAAATCTTGACTATGAAGAGATACAAACAGCTGTGATGCCCAGCCCCCACTCTTCAGTTCTTTTCCACTACAGATCTTCAAAGGTGAACCTCAGAATGTCACTGAGTGGACAGCTCCAGACACCAGTTCTAATCAAATTGTCTAAAACCCTGCCTAACACAGAGGGATTCAAGGGTCTCTGACAGCACAATTGGAGCCAGGGATCCACACTCCTACCTGCCAGCCTCAGTCAACATTGTTGTCCATTTCTCTGCTTAGAGACCCAGTTGGAGCCAGGGGCCATGCTCCCATCCACCGGTCTCAGTCCACATCCAGCTAGCCTCTGGTTGCCAGGCTACTTGGAATTGGGGGACCACGCCCCCACTTGCCAGTCTCAGTCCACAGCCTGGCAAACCTCTGTTTGCAGGTTCTGTTGGAGTCAGGGCACCATGCCCTGCCCTCCAGTCTCAGTCCACACACAGCTAGCCTTTGCTCACAGGCCCAGCAGGGGCTGGGGACCAGCCTTATCTGCCAAACTGAGGCCACATTGGGCAACCACTCTCCCTCTGTAGGTGCTATCAGAGCCAGAGGTTCTGCACCCTATCCCCGCATCACAGCCCAAACTGAATATCAACACTACCACTAGCTGGGCATAGTCATAACCAGTGGACTGCTCCTCCTCCTACCTGAGTGTCCCTTTCTTCCCATGCCCTCTGTTAGTCACAGATTATGTCCTCATGATTGGCAGTGCACACTATACCCAGTTATCTCAGGACAAGGCCAAACACTCTGTGATCTGCAGGGGACAGAACTTCAGGCTGCCATGTGAGGGGGAAAGGGTGGATTGGTAGTTTGTACTTGTGGAGGAAAATATCTGTTCAATTTTATGCTTGGCAGGTTGGTGTCTAGGTTCATAAGTGGGACCTCCCTGGAGAAAGAGACCTGGAGTTTAGCGGCTCTCTCCAGTGAGGTAAAATGAGAGTTCTTTTGTTCTCTGCCCATTTGCAGATAGTCTGAGGCAGGCCACCTTCTTGGGGGGGAGGTCTCCCGTCCTCTAGTCAATAGGCTTTGTACCTGTACTTTGTTTTCAGGGGTTACAGCTTGCTGAACTTCTTTCTTGGCTCAGTTCCCCATCTTTGGCTTCATAGAGTCCAATTCCATCCAGTTTTTCCTCCTTTGCTCAGAAGCCTTTGCCGAGGGTTGCTACCAGTTGGCCACCTTCCCAGAATTCCATGTAAAGGTTTTGAGGTTAGCAGTTGGCTGTGACTTATTATGATGGCTCCATGGTGTCAGGAGCCTGGATTTGGGGGCTCTGAAGCACATGTAGCTTGTATTCCCAAAGTTGTCTCATGTTCTGATTGTTTGTTAGAACTAGAGTTTATACCTATATTTATTACATCTAGTGAAAAGGAGGTAGGACGGTTATATTAATCCTATCCTCACATCCCAGTAAGGTTTTTACCCAGAATTTGTAGGTATCTTTTTTACTTCTTTGTCATAATCAGACCTTATTCACATACTCACATAACTGCAAGGAAGCCTGGAAAATGTAATCCTGTTTCTGATGACCATGTATATGATTAAAAGTCAAAGATTCTATTACTGAACAATTATGAAACTTATGTTCCTTTCAACTAGGATTAATCACTGTTATATTTTCTTTCAGTTTTAAATTTAAGTTGATTTTGAGGAAAGGTTTAACATCATGATAGTGTTTAAAAATAATGTTAAAATACCATTTTCCAGAATTTCTAAATTCAGACGGTAAAGGGTCACTGAACAATGAATTAGAAGAAAGTATAGGTGTACTAAAAGCTATATTTATATAGAAAATAAATAATAGTTATTTATTTTCAAGAAGAGAGCATAACATATGCTATTTTCTAGGATATCATGTTGTTCCTTCACCTTTAAGCAGTAGACATCCAGGAAAACTAGTTTATAGTTTGAAAGTACATTACTCACACCATGAATAGAATCCATGCTATGGAAGTTAATAGATGAGAATTTCAAAACAGTTCATACAGCTTACAAAGAAATTGATTCTAGTAAGTTTAACATGGCTGGGGATGCCTGAGACTTTTATGGAGGCTTCAGTGAATATAATATAGAAACAGGGGTTTAAGCTAAAAATTTCTTATTTAGAAATTGAAAGTTGGTTTTAAGGATGGATGCCTTTGAATAGCTACTTAGATGAGTATTGGCTAAACTTTCGTGAGAAAAGGAAGACATTGAAACCGACTAGAAAAGATTATCTCATGGTAGCCTTGAAAAATAAGAGCCTCAGAAATAGGATAAATGTGAAAATTAGCAGCATAATAGTTATTTGAGGGAGCATAACAAATTTGGAGCTTTTTGCAAAGCTCCATCTCTAGAAAATTATAACTATTTGACATACTTGGTAGATTGCTGGGCTTGTCCTTATTTTTAGAGTTGGTGAATGTTTGACCCAAATCAAAGCTCACTCAATGAGAAAAGTCCTCTTTCCAAGACATTTGGCAATATCATTCATCAGTAAGTTTTTAAGAGTTTGTTTTTTTTTTCCTGCAGGTGATCTAGGTGTTATATTTTTGTCCCTCATCAAGTGGAAAGTTTGCTCAACTTTAATTTTTCAGTCTGAATTGTGTAAGCTGAATGAATTGAGATAGTAATGTTCTTGGTTGTTGCCTGTCCTGAGACCCATCAGTCCTCTTTAGTCCTTTTTTATTTTTTATGTACTTATTTATTTGAAGACAGAGTCTCACTCTGTTTCCCAGGCTAGAGTGCCATGGCATCGGCCTGGCTCATAGTAATCTCAAACTCCTGGGGCCAAGTGATATTTCTGCCTCAGCTCCCCATTCTAGGCACCTGCCACAATGCTGGCTAATTTTTCTATTTTTAATAGAGGTGGTGTCTCACTCTTGTTCAAGCTGGTCTTGAAGTCCTGAGCTCAAACAATCCTCCCACTTCCCAATGTGCTAGGACTACAGGCCTAAGCTACTGCACTTAGCCCATTGGTCCTCTTTAATTGGGACATGAAGATGAATTGGCTTTTCACATATTGTCTGCTACTGCAAGCTTTTTCTTCTACATTGTTTTATCCCTTTTTAAAATGAATTATCCAATTGAGGACTGTAGATTTATTTCAGAATTTGTCCCCATAACCTCTTTGTAAAGAATCAATAATTTTGCCATTCTTCTACCCGAGCTTCACCATAATTTTGATATTTGTCCTTGCTTCAATTGTACCAGAATTCGTGTTGTTCTGATGAGGCTTTTTGTGAATTGATTTCTTATTTTTCTTAGTGCCTTAAACTATATCCTATATAGACATATTATAATAAGTTAGTGAGGATTTCTTTTGATGAAAAAGAAAAGATTGAAATCCATGCATACTTTTTTCAAATAGGAATTTTCCATGAACTTTTTACTTTACTTTTAAATTTTTTTGAGACAAGATCTTACTCAGTCACTCTGAGGTTGAGTGCCTGGCATTATAGATCATAGTAACCTCAAACTCATGGGCTCAAACAATCCTCTTGCTTCAGCCTCTCAAGTAGCTAGAACTATAGGCACTTGTCACAATGCCTGGCTAGTTTGTCTAATTTTAGTAGAGATAAGGTCTCACTTTTCTCAGGCAGGTCTTGAACTCTTGAGCTCATGCTATCAACCCATTTCAGCCTCCCAAAGTGCTAGGATTATAGGTGTGAGCCATCATGCCCAGACCTTCCATGAACTTTTTGAAGATCCTTAATATCTATTTAAAATAGAAGAAGGCAGTGTTGGAAGAAGAAAGAACAGAAAGAAATAAGAGATGAAAAAAATAGCAAAATTACAGTTATAAATCTTATAAAATCAATAATAATGTTAAGGTAAATGAGGAATACTCCACAAAAAGACATAAATTTGACAGAATGTATTAAAACATACATTATTAAAGAAAGGATGGTTAAGGGAAAAGTTTACCATGCAAACAGTAAGTAAAAGGGAACAGAAGTGCCTATATTAATATTAGATAAAATGACTTTAAGATAAAAGTTATGATTGTAAATAAATAAAGACATTTATAATGATAAAAGTACCAATCCAACACGAAGCCATAACAATGTAAACACATATACATACTTTACCACAGGGCCCTATCATACATGAAACAATAACTGATTAAGTGGAAATAGATAATTCAACATAATAGTTGCAGAATTCAGTATCCCACTTCCAACAATAGATGGAACCAGGCAGAAGATCAACCAGAGAATAAAAGATGTGAACAACATGAAAAACCAACTACATTTAACAGACATCTATAGAACACCTCATGCCACATCACGTGGAGTATTCTTCAGCAAAGATGATATATTGTGCCATAAGACAAGCCAGAATAAGTTTAAAAGAACTGAAATCATGCAAAAATGTGTTTTCTGGCCACAATGGAATGAAATATGAAGTTAAAAAACAAAACAGAAGTTGGGCGGCACCTGTGGCTCATTGAGTAGGGTGTTGGCCCTGTATACCGAAGGTGGCAGGTTCAAACCCGGCCTCAGCTGAACTACAAAAACAGAAAAACAGCTGGGCATTGTGGTGGGCCCCTGTAGTCCATCTACTCAGGAGGCTGAGGCAAGAGAATTGCTTAAGCCCAGGAGTTGGAGGTTGCTGTGAGCTGTGTGATGCCATGGCACTCCACCAAGGGTGATAAAGTGAGACTCTGTCTCTGCAAATAACAAGAATAGAAGTAAATTTGGGAAATCCACAAGCATATGGAAATTAAATAATACATTCCTAAATGATTAAAAATTCAAAGGAGAGATTTAAAAAAATTGAGATAAAAAAAGATAATATAAGATACCAAAACATATGGAATGCAGCAAAAGTAGTGGTTAGAGGGGATTTAGTGGCTGTAATGTCTATATTTGAAAGGGAGAAAGAGTTTATATTAATAACATTTCCTCAGGAAACTGGGGGTAGGGGAAAGCGATTTAAACACAAGGAAGGAAGAAATAAAACAGTAACACCAATAGTCTATAAATATTAACACAAAGTCCTTATCAAATTATTAGCAAATGGAATCCAGCAACATACAAAATGTATTACATTTACATTATATATGTGGGATTTACCCAAGTAGTGCAAGTTGTTTTAACATGCGAAAATCAATGTAATATACCACATTAATAGAATAAAGAACAAAAAGTACATGGTCATCTTGATAGATATAAAAAAAATTGATAGAATAAAGCACTCTTCCATGACAAAAAATCCTCAATGACCTAAGCACAGAACTTCTTCAAGGATATATCTAATATCATACTTTCTATTGAAAGATTAATGCGTTTACCCCAAGATCACCATTGCATTTTACTTTGCACTAGTTTTTTTTAATCCATGCAGTTAGAAAAAAAAAAGAAACACGACAAAAATGGGAAGGGACACTAAGAAAGGGGCTTTAAGGTGGAAGGGAAGAAAGCCTGGCCTACTGAGCAAGGACATCCGGAGGGCCCATAGGAACATTCAGCACTCAGCAACTCTCTCTCCACAAAAGGGGAAAAGAATGTGAGTATGTGGTAACCTAGGTAACCAATGACCAATGGAAAGAGACAATAATCAATGACCGATAGAAAAGGTCAATAATGCCTGGAGGCAGAGAGAGGCCAATGAAAGAATTGCAAACAAGTTCAAACTGAAAGAGGGTATTTCTACTCTATAGGCCTTTGCATTTCTGTCTCTTTTACTTCTTCATGAGAAGGACCTATTTCCGCCTCTATTTGGAAGTGATCTAAGCTTTCTCTTTGTTCCTAAATGAAATTTGTTTTTGGTAACTGAAACTTGTGCAGGTTACTTTTACTTTCAATTCTCACTGGCTGTGCTGCTTCAGTTTTATTTTCGTTTTCACTCACTCTTGCTTTTGATTATCACTGTGCCTCAGTTGAACTTTCTGGCACAGATGAGTAATCAAACCAGATCAACTGCATTTGGGGAATCAGGATCCTTGACCCCCAATAGGAAGGAAGGAAGGAAGGATGGATGGAAGAAAGGAGGGAGACACAGAGAGAAGGAGGCAGGGAAGGAAGGAAGGAAAGAAAGAAAGAAGTCTCAAGACTGAAAAAGAAGAAGTAAAACTGTCTCTACTCTCAGATGATGATGTTATATATAACAAGTCCTAGAGAACCCATAGAGAACTACTAAAATTGGCAAACAATTTCAGGAAGTTTCAAGATACAAGATCAACATACAAAAATCGATTGTATTTCTAGCACAGGAATACAGGGATAGGGGAAAGGGAGGGGAGGGGTGGGGGGAGGATGGGTAGAGGGAGGGCAATTAGTGGGATCACACCTATGGTGCATCTTAGCAGGGTACTGGCGAAACTTATTAAAGGTAGAGCATTAATGTCTTTATATAGTGATCAAGGAAATGCCATGAAGGATATCTGTAACAGTATGATCAAAATATTTCTGAATGTATATGAATCGTGCCCTGTGA
>CAUYON010026255.1:0-10243 GCA_963573935.1 Arctocebus calabarensis | reverse complement strand
CGTCCCGATGCCCGGGCCCGTTTTATATTCTGAGAATTGTTAGTGGACGTAAAATAGGGTCCCGTACGACGAGGGACCCCCTCCCGAAGGTCGTTTTCATTCTGAAACATTCCATTAGATTGTGACTTTAGAAGCTCATCGAAACATTGAGATGGGTGAACGATCTCATTGATCCACGTGAGGTCCAGGTATTAACTATTCGGTGAGTGGTCTCCACCGCTGCAGGAGACGGTTAGGTTCGAGAAACAGAGTCGTCCTTCCCCGCCTCCCCTCTGCGAAATTAAAAGCCTAAATGTCTTTTCAGGATCCGGGCGATGCAGCACAGCAGGAGGCCAAGCTCAGGTACGGGCTGGAAACCTCAACTTTTGGAAGGGTTGGTCTCACCGGATGGATTTTTTTTTTCCTTTGGTTTAGTTGTCAAAAGTTTTTCCTGGCACAGTGATTGTTCCATAAATCATTATAGGCAGGGTGTCTTTGTTATTAGTTTGCTAACTAAATAAATACCTAGGGAGCCCCATTGCATACCTTCTATTGCAATTACTGGTTGGTGCTTCTCTGCTGAACTGTGATTGCCTTAAATTGAGCATCGTAATAGAAATACCTCATAGGACTATCTCCTAGGGATTACAGGAGTGTAGTGCCTCACACTTAGTAAGCACTTAATAAATACTAGCATTGTTACTTTATCCCAGCATATGTCTGAACACTTAGCATAGTTGAAGAACTCATCCAAGGGCAGGCTTATTGAGTGAGTGATTACCCCATTATGCAGCCACTTTTAAATTGTGGTGAAATACATATATTTATATTACATATATAGTTTACCATCTCAACTACTTTTAAGTTCAGTGGTGTTCACGATCTTCATGTGGTTGTACAGCAGCTCTAGCATATTTTCATTTTGCAAAACTGAAACCCTCTACCTACTGAACAGTTCCCTGTGTCCCCTTCCTCCTCTCATGCTGCCTTTTTTGTTTATTTTTTTAAATAGAGACAAGGACTTAAACTCTTTTGCCCAGGCTGGGGTGCAGTGGTGCAATCACAGCTCATTGCATCCTCAAATTCCTGGGCCCAAGTCGTCCACCTGCGTTTGTCTTCCAAGTATCCAGGACTACAGATGTGCGTCACTCCGTCTGGCTAATTTTTGAATTTTTTGTTGCACAGTCTGGTCTCAAACTCTTGTCCTCAGGCAGTCCTCCTGCCTCCGCCATTCAAAGTGCAGGGGTTGCAGGCACGCGCCAGTTCACCTGGCCCCTTGTGCTACCTTCTGACTCCTTCAGCTGGTATTTACTGAGCATCTGCTCTGGGTCAGGCACTCTGCTGGGTCTATAGAAGCAAGCAAGACAGAGGGGTTCAGGAGAAGATGGTAGGCATCTGGGGTAGAAAGTACAACTGCATGAATTTCATTGGTTCTAAAATGTGCATTTTTTCATATTTTAACATACCCTGAAATTGGGTTGCATTTTATAATGGATTATTCTTATTCTGGATTCCTCTAGAGAAGATTCACTTTGTTTCTGCCATCACTTGGGCACATTTCCAATCCAAGGCCAGTCTGTTTGAGATTTTCCCCTTCTTCTTCTCTGGCAGTTTGAGTACAGACAGTGACCCTGTAAGACTATAAAGCCTGAGGTTCAGATTCTAGGATGAATCTCAGTCAGGGCCAGGTACATGCACGCTGCTTTCCTTTGCCGTCCTTTTCTGCATGGAGGGGTTATTTCTTGTTACCTGGTACTGAGGTGCCGCTCTTCCAGACCTAGCTGACCCAGCTTTGAATAGAAGTCTGTTACTGGAGAGCTCTTATCTATGGTATTTTCCTTAGAGATACATAAAACAGTGTGCATGCTATAATTGATGACATCTCAGATTCAGTGAAATATACTAATAGTTTTGGGCAGCACTGAAGTATTCAGGCATCATAAGGAAGTGGTCTGTGGAAGTGAGGTTTAAGCTATATTCCATGAACTCTAGGGCTGAGCTGGGAGCAGACAGGAGGCACAGCCAGCCCCAGCTCCCCCTCTCTCATGGAGCCAAAACATCTCTGCTCTTGTCTTGTGTATCGAGTTCCTTGAAGGATTTCATTTGGAAAAAAACAAAACAAAATTTTGCCCCCCAGAAAAGGTTATAGGACCATTGTCCTATGAACATGAACTAGTCTCTACTTGGGTAGGAAGGAAGAAACAAAACTATTTGCAAAGTTTTAATTTCACTCCCCTGTCCCCCACCCCCTCCAAAAAATAGAACCGAGAGTCTGGAAACACAGGATCTGGGTCAAGCTCGGCTATGGGACCTGTGTGTCTTTAACATAGCCTCCCGCCCCCCCATCCCAGCTTCGTCTCTAAAGAAATTACACATAGTAGTGGCTTGATCCTTGTAACAGCCTGAAACCCCACCACTAATTTCTAGCACCTGTGACACGATAAGTATGTATAAATGTTTGTGGTGGTGGTTGAATTGAAACTCCACCCTGAATTATGGAACTGTGAAGCTTACCTGCCAACCTGGTAAGTTTATACCCATATAACATAGAGCTGGCTCCTTGAAGACAAAAGTGGATTCTTCCACTTTCTGTAGCTGGTGTTATCTGCACAGCACCTGCTACGGCATAGGCTTCTAACATGGGAATCACACTGAGTTATTTTCTTGTATGTCCCATAGGAATGTCAACAGCTTAGATCTAACTTTTCTTGACCTGTGTTTTTGTTATAGGGAAGCAGAAATGAGAAACAGTATCTTGGCCCAAGTTCTGGATCAGTCAGCCCGGGCCAGGTGTAAGCATCTTTGATTTTCTTTATTTCCACAAAACTGGCTTGAATTAGTCCAATGGGGAGATATATATGAAGTTATTGCTGTCTCTAGATTAAATATTTAGCTAAAAAATATTTGAGATTCTTACTGAAGTTTATAAAGCTAGAGATCACATCACTATTAAAAGTACCAGCTCATTTCTTTCTTACTAAAGAGATGTTCTCCAAGTGCAGAGTAGGTAAAATTTATTGGAAACAATTCTTAGTCATAAGATGCTGCTGTTTTTTGACATGGGTGATGAGGATTTAAGAGCACATTGTGTGTGTTCTCTGTTTTAGTGTATTTTGGGGTTTCATAAACAAAACTGTGTAGAAAGAAAAAATGAGCCAATCAGAATGAACTATGATCTTCTGTGTTATAACTCTGAGCCCACTTCGGGTTTAGAAGAGGCAGCCACAGAGCGCACCACCACTGTGTATAGATAATACGTAAACCGCTTTTCAGGGGGCAATCATATTTTAAAAACCAGGAAAGCATGGGGCTTATAGTCAGAGGACGCGAGTTTAATATTGGCTGTACCCCTACTGCTGTGTGGCCTTGACTGGAACTGATGTGATTGGTCTGGCTGAACTTTAGTGGGGTGACAACACCATCTGCCCTGTTTCACTGGTTGAGAAACAAGGCCAGTGTGCAGTTCTAAGGTGTAACATTTGCAAGGGGCATTTAGTTTTGACACTTTTTTTGCATATGTTTTTTCTTTTAGTAAGTAACTTAGCACTTGTAAAGCCTGAAAAAACGAAAGCAGTAGAGAATTACCTTATACAAATGGCAAGATACGGACAACTAAGTGGGAAGGTAAGCTTGCACTGTCACTCCGGACTTCATCAGAATGTGGCTCCAGAGGCCACTTCATCGGAAGAAGAGGACGGTTGTGCCTGCCGTGACGGGTTAGGGCCTTTCGTGAAATGCTCCCCTGACCCTGCTGTGGAACCGCGCTGTGTCGGTGTGACCCACTGACTGCTGAGGTCAGCTCGCTTAAACTGCTCTTCTGCTGGAAGCAGAGTTCGTCAGTGATACCAACTGAAATACTACCAATGTAGATAGAAGTTAGGCTCATTTTACAAATGAAACAGTGCTGAAATCCTTAAGATGGTAGGTATGTTACGTGAACACCATGAGGGGTGTATCCTGGCAGGCCCGACTTTTGAGAGCTGTACAAGGCCAGGCGCCATGGCTCATACCTGTAATCCCAGCACTGTGGGAAGCTGAGACAGGAGGAGCACTTGAGGCCAAGAGTTCAAGACCAGCCTGGGCAACATAGTAAGACCCCTTCTCTGTAAACTTCTGAAAGCTAGCCATGGTGGTGAGCACTTTCAGGCCTAGCTGCCCAGGAGGGTGTGGCAGGAGGGCTGCTCCAGCCCAGGAGCTGAGTCTGCAGTAAGCTGTGATCATGCTTTGTGCTCTAAACTTGGTGACAGAGAACCCAAAGCCCTCTGTCACCATCATAGCCTCTCCACGAGAGACGGTCCATTGATGTCACACACAAGTGAAATGGTGTGTCCCTGACACTTGACACAGTGACATGGGTGGTCAGCACTGCCTCCTAGTGGGGATAAAGCTGATCTTAAATGTCTGTTAACCTCCCCACACCCCAGAAAGGTGATTCAATCCGAAGTAAATTCTTTGTTTAAAAAAGTATCATTTCTCTTTTTGGTTATCCTAGGTATCAGAACAAGGTTTAATAGAAATCCTTGAAAAAGTGAGCCAACAAACGGAAAAGAAAACCACAGTTAAAGTAAGTATTCCCAGACGTACATAGTAAACAAAAAGATTAAACTGTAAATGTCAATTGTTGAATGTCTGTCTACCTTATCAAAGCATCTTTCAGCCCATAGACCTTTTGTTTTGTAACATGAAGAGTGGTCTAATTTTTAAGGTCTTCGGCTCGGTGCCTTTGGCTCAACGGGCTAGGGCACCAGCCACGTACACCTGAGCTGGTGGGTTCGAATCCAGCCCAGGCCCACCAGACAACAATGACGGCTGCAGCCAAGGAATGGCCGGGCGTTGTGGCGGGCACCTGTAGTCCCAGCTACTTGGGAGGCAGAGGCAGGAGACTCGCTTGAGCCCAGGAATTGGGAGTTGCTGTGAGCTGTGATGCCACGGCACTCTACCCAGGGTGACAGCTTGAGGCTCTGTCCAAAAAAAAAAAAAAATTTTTTTTAAGGTCTTGACCCCCCTACCCTTTTAGCTGCCTGTAATCCTAGCACTTTCAGAGGCCAAGGCAGGAGGATCCCTTGAGCAACATAGAGAAACCCGTCCCTATTTTCTAAAAATAGAAAACTGAGCCACAGCCAGATGTTGTGGTAGGTGCCTGTAGTTGCAGCTACTCGGGAGGCTGAGGCGGGAGGATGGCTTCAACCCAGGAGTTTGAGGTTACGAGGCCAGGGCACTCTACTCAGGGTGACGGAGTGAGACTCTGACTCAAAACAAAATTCTTGTCAAAATAGGAAGAACTTTTTCTTCTTAAGACAGTATGAGTTATGCTTTAGTAAAAATGTTATGACTCTTGTTTAATTTTTCCTCCAGTTTAACAGAAGAAAAGTAATGGACTCTGATGAAGATGATGATTATTGACCTAAACATGTTTAGAGAATGGAACTTAATGGAACAAATTCTAGAATAGAAGTTATGATCTGACTAAATATTTACTTTGTTTATTATCTATATGCCTTTAAAAAATAAACTTGTTATGCAAAACAAAACCATGTGGGTAAGTTGTGTTCCTACCATTACCAGCTGACCAGAAGATGGGCACATCTGAATTTTTTCCCTCCTACCAAAAGCTTTTAAACGTATGTAGCAGCACAGGTACATCCTTTGCGATTGTGACATTAGTATCAGGCATGGAAAATGTACTTAGCAGAAATAGAAAGTGTTCAAGCACTTTTTAGTAAGAAAATAGAGCATTTGCAGCCAGTGACACAGTGGGAATTAAATTTTAGGCATTAAACTGAATCTTTCAACATCTGATCAAATTTTAAATTTTCAAGACATAATTTCTGAAAGCAGGTAAACTGTTTTCTTCCTACAGATAGCACTTCCATTAATGTAAGGCGAATCCCAGCTTTGATTTCAAGTGTGTTGAAATGAAATTATCTAACAAATATCATTCCCATCGAAAACAACCAGAGCGACAGTGCCACTGAAAAAAATGACCACAATAATTAGGACATACTAGTAATAGTACCTCAACAGTAATAAGCATGTTTGTAAGAGAAGACTTCTGATGAAAATCCAGTTGAAACAGTTCAGGAGCTAAACGTTTTGTAGAAATGTTCCGGGTTCTTTCACTGATGGGGTTACAGGTGGCTCAAAGCAAATGTCTCACTTTCACCTCCCACTGTGCTTTGCTTTCCCCTAGGTTACGAAACCTTCGCTCAAACGCTTTTGTTGTTGTTGAGGCAGAGTCTGACCCTGCGCCCTGAGCAGAGTGCAGTGGCGTCCTCACAGCTCACTGCAGCCTCTGATTTGGGCTGCGGGCATCCTGCTGCCTCAGCTCCGAGTCACTTGGCTGTGCTGTGTTGCCCAGGCTGTCCTCAAACTCCGAGACACAGTGTTTCTCCCACCTCGGCCTCCCAAGCAGTAAGGACAACAGGCGAGTGCCACAACGCCCAGCTTCTGCTTCAGCTGGTGTGACCTGTGAGACCCGGCTCAGGAGTAAGTTCATAACATTTAATAAGAGAAACAGGATTAGCAGCAGGAAAGTGATGGGAAATGTGGTTTACGGATCCCAGGCTCTGCTTCATTCAATACACGTTTAATCTATATGTGAGTTTTAAAACTATAGCCAATGAAAAAAGTCAGTGTTGGAATAAGTGTGTAACATTCTAAAGTTTGTAAACCCATGAGTAGATAAGAGTATCAAAATGGGCTCAGCACCTGTGGCTCAAGCGGCTAAGGTACCAGCCATATCCACCTGAGCAGGCGGGTTCAAATCCAGCCCAGGCCTGCCAAACAACAACGACGGCTGCAATAACAACAACAAAACAAAATGGCTGGGCATTGTGACAGGGGCCTGTGGTCCCAGCTACTTGAGAGGCGGAGGCAGGAGAATCACTTGAGCCCAAGAGTTGGAGGTTGCTGTGAGCTGTGATGCTATGGCACTCTACCCAGGGGGACAGCCTAAGGCTTTCTCTTAAAAAAATATATCAAAATGTCTTTAAAGAAACAGAATGATATAAACGTCAAAATAAAATTTGATGGGGCAGTGCCTGTGGCTCAGGGAGTAGGGTGCTGGCCCCATATGCCAGAGTGCTGAGTTCAAACCTGACCCTGGCCAAAAACTGCAAAAATAAAATAAAATTTGACTGGGAATTTGGGGGAGGAGGGCAGGGCAATTGCAGGTAAACTTTACTTTTGGCCTCACATAAAAATTCTAGGGGGACAGACAATTCCCGCTGAATTTTGTTACACCCTTTCTCTTGCAGAATAACTACTGTCCGAATGGCAATAACTGATATGAATGTGTTCAAAGATTGTCATACTGTTGTCTTTCAAAGACACTTTAGAACAAAAAGTGGTTCTGTATAAAAGGATATAGGGAATTTCAATTTAGAAATTCTATATTTCAATTTAGAGCATGGGGAGTGGTTATTCTAAACTTAAATCTTCATTCTAAATTTAAATCAATAAACTAACTACTTTGATTTGAAAACTTCACAAAATGGGAATTCAGGCATTATCAATTTCTAAATTGTCAAGTCAAATTTAGTTTTTCTATTAAGTAGGATAAGAGGCTCAGCGCCTGTGGCTCAACGGGCTGGGGTGCCAGCCACGTACACTGGAGCTGGCAGGTTCAAATCCAGCCTAGACCCGCCAAACAACAATGACGGCTGCAACCAAAAAAAAAAAAAAATAGCCGGGCGTTGTGGCGGGCGCCTGTAGTCCCAGCTACTTGGGAGGCGGAGGCAGGAAACTTGCTTGAGCCCAGGAATTGGAGGTTGCTGTGAGCTGTGATGCCACGGCATTCTATCCAGGGTGACAGCTTGAGGCTCTGTCTCAAAAAAAAAAGTAGGATAAGAAATTGGGTGTTTTAAAAAATAATTGAGGCAGTCACTTAAGATGGATGCTGCTGCCCAGAATGGAGGGTTACACCTGTGACCCTAGCACTCTGCAGCTTGAAGCAGGAGAAGCCCTTGAGCTCAGGAGTTGGAGACCAGCCTGAGCAAGAGCAAGACCCCGACTCTACTAAACAGAAAAACTAACCAGGCATTGTGGTGGGCGCCTGTAGTCCCAGCTACTCAGGAGGATGAGACAGGAGGATCGCTGGAGCCCAAGAGTTTGAGGTTGCTAGGAGCTGTGACACCATAGCACTCTACCTAGGATGACAGAGACTGTTTAAAAAAAAAAAGATGGATGCTACTGATTACCAGAATAGCCCCAGAGGAAACTTTCCTCAATTGACAGTTCCATTCCCAACACTGTTATCTCTAGATGAAGGGCACACCAGGCTTGAAACCTCCAGTTCAGGTGCCACTGCCCAGTGGGTCTTAACCCTGGCTCTGAGATGTCTAGCCAGTCAACCCCCTTATTTTTCTGAACTTATTTGACAGTTCTACCATCCAGGACAATTGCTGGAATTAAACAGGAGTGTGTATAAGTGTTTTCAAAGTTATGTTGCACCACTGAAAAAGTCAGGGGGTATTAAATGTGGGAATGCCTGTGCTGACAAGCTGTACAACATCTGAGGATAATAAAGAACTACAACAACTTTACGTCAGTAAGGTTATTTTGTTTAAAAGTGGGGGAAAGGAGGAAAAATAGAACAAAGCAATTAGCAAAGCAACTGTGCTGATTTCCTATTTGGGCTAGATAATCATTTATTCTGATTTTTAAAGAAATTAAACTAGGTGGGGCCTGAGCACGGTGCCTACTGGGTTAGGTCAGCCCTGGTCAGATGCACTGATAATGATCAAGTCTACATGTTTCAATCACACGTCTATAACTGGAAGACAAAAGGGATATCCATCCATCAGGGGCCGTTTTCCTGCACACAAAGCTTGGTTTATAGCAGAGAGGCTGAGAAACATAACATCTGCACAGCAAAACAACAAAAAAAGCACACTGGACAGGCTCCAGAATCAAAGTTTACTGTTTCTTTTCCATCATTTGGCACAAATCCAAGGCACATTAGAACATTAGAAATCATAAATTACTTTGTAGAAAAATAATCACTCCCTCCCTTCTATACATACACAGTATTTCCAAGAACATGCACAAAACCACTTCCCTATCACAAAGTTACCTGAAAGAATACACAGGACAAATCCATGTTTGCAGCTGTAGACCAATAACATTAAAAAAAAAAAAATAGTATAATATATAGAAATTTATAAAAAGGAAAAAATGGCAATAAATTCCAATTTAAAAGTAACTGACCTGGTTTGTGCTGTAAGTTTTGAATCTGAATCGAAAGACTAAGAAGAGAAGTACCAAGTCTCTGCTAGTCTAGAAACCATCTGTCGGGTGTGATGTTGAAGGGAGGCTCTTAATGGAACGATGTTCTTGCAAACGCTACTGCGGGTTCGTAGGTAGTAACCAAGTATCTGTACTTAATTTGTTAGAAGGAAAATCATAGCTAACTTTTCCCATGTGCGTGGTGTAGAACAGGTCTAATATGTCCTTTTACTAAAATGAACATGAAAATGGCATTTAGGCAACTTGGTTCAAGTGTTACTTTGCAAAGAAGCATTGCCTGGCGGTTTTCTTCATTCAGGACTGACAGTTCCGCCTGCCCTCATGGTACCGTGGAACCTAACTGGCTTCTCACTTGTCCCAGATGGAAGAAGGCTCTTGCCTGTGGGGGACTTACAAGCTGACCCAAGTTTAGCACCTTTTAGTAGGAGGAGGTCAGATCTACTGTCAAACCTCACCCTACAAGGAGCCCTAACACTTTGTTAGCAACAGTACCGTGGGCTGCAGGACCTAGACAGTGCAGGAACCGCGGCCTTTCCTTTTCAAGTGTATTCATTAGCTTTGAAGAGGAGAGAAACGGTGAGCTTTTGTCGCATTCTTTGCCTCAGCCACAGAAATGCTCTCAGGAACGTTCTGCTGAAGACTTCTCCAGCAGTTACCTGAAAGCACACTCTTCTTGCATACGTACTTCTTGGCAGAAAATTTAACAACTCCTTATTTCTGTGAAGACTGCGAAGTACTGGCCTCTTGGGGAGTGGTTCTGTGGCCAGCAGCCTCCCGCCCCAGGCGTCCCACCTCGTCGTCCACTGTGTGTCTGCGGACCATCCGCCTGTTTCCGGGAGCGGTTGGTTTCACGCCAGGCCTCTGGGGCCAGTCTCTGCTTCCTCTGTCAGCAGTGTGAGCTCTGCTCTGGTCGGCCGGGTTACTCTGTCCCAGGGTGACACTCTGCCTCCCTGGCTAAAGAAAAAGTACATATCCACCTGAGCTGGCGGTTCAAATTCAGCCCAGGCCTGCCAAACAA
>CAUYON010026254.1:0-45957 GCA_963573935.1 Arctocebus calabarensis | reverse complement strand
TCTTAGCAAAGTATCTCAAGAATGGAAAAAAAAGTATCCAATGTATACAGCCCTACTATGAAGCTAATTTATAGCTTTCATATGAAGGCTATAACTTCTCATTACTTTCACACATCCTATCCACCAGCATTGCCGCACCCCTCCCACCCCCCATCTCCCCTGGACCTCTACAATCTCTTTTCAATATGGCATCCAGATTGATCCTTGATATATGTGAGTCAGATCATCTTCCATTCAGAGCCAAGCCAAAGACCTCACTATGGGGTTCAAGTTCTGTCTGACATGATCTACCCTCTGCCATCTCCCCAGTTTCCTCATCTCTAACTGCTTTTCCCCTAACTCATTACATTCTCCTCACTGCAGTCTGCTTGGAGGTCCTCACCACGTACCAGGTACAATCTCACCATAGAGTCTTGGCTCTTGCTACTCCCTCTAACTGAAAGGTTCTTTCCCCAGACATTTGCATGGTTTCTCCCTAATCCCCTTTATGGCATCACTCAAAGGTCACGTCTCACTGAGCCTTCCTTAACCGCTACCTCCTCATTCTCCACAGCACTTATCATGGGTTATACCATATAATTCACTTGTTTACTGTACATGTACAAGCTTCATGAAACCAAAGGTATTTGTCTATTTTGTTCACTGCTGTATTCTCAGCACCTAGAACAGGGTCTGTTACAAAGTAGACACTTAACAATATTAATGGAATGAATGGATAAATTTATGTAGCATGAGGCTGAGCTAAGTGGGTGAAACCTATAATTCCAGCACTTTTGGAGGCTAAGGTGGGAGAATAGCTTAAGCATAGGAGTTTGAAACCAGCCTGGATAACACAGAATGATCCCTTCTCTACAAAAAATAAAAAAAATTATGTGGGCATGGTGGCATGCACCTCCCAGCCACTTGGCAGGAGGATCACTTGAGCCCAAGGGCTTGTGGCTGTAGTGAGCTATGATAATGCCACTGAACTCTAACCTAGGCAACAGAGCAAGACGCTGTCTCAAAAAAAAAAAAAATCATGCTGCTTAGTACTTGGGTACTTACACATTTGTGTTCTATTAGTGTGTCCCCACTTTATAGTTAAACAATTCCCACATTTTGGGACTTCAGTATACTTTTGGTCTCTTGTGACTTTGGTGAAATTGCTTAACTTCTCTGAGCCTTGATTTCCCCTTTATAAGATAGGGATAGTAGTCGTACTTATGTGTTATACGGCTGTTGTGAAGATTAATTTTTTTAAAAGAATGCATAGTGATTAGCAACAAAGCTGGCTTATGCTATAGTAAGTTCTCAATAATATAATTATGATTTCTCTTATTATTCATCACAAATGGTTTTATGAGAGAATATATAATTCTACAGTGTATTTATACAAATATATAAAATTTCTGATTTTTTAAATCTAATAGTGTTGAGTTTTAGTGATTATTCCCTTATAATATAATATAAGTCACTTTGTTCTTTCTTTTCTTTTCTTTTTTTTTTTTTTTTTGAGACAGAGCCTCAAGCTGTCACCCTGGGTAGAGTGCCATAGCATCACAGCTTCAACAACCTCCAATTCCTGGGTTCAAGCGAGTCTCCTGCCTCTGCCTCCCAAGTAGCTGGGACACAAGCGCCCGCCACAACGCCCGGCCATTTTTTGGTTGCAGTCGTCATTGTTGTTTGGCAGGCCTGGGTTGGATTCGAACCCACCAGCTCAGGTGTACGTGGCTGGCGTCTTAGCCCATTGAGCTACAGGTGCCGAGCCACACTTTGTTCTTTCTTAAAGAGAAGTCATTCAACATTTTTAGAAAAAATAGCTCTTCCAAGGTAGGGAATCTGATCTTTGCATTTTTCTTTTCTACCTGGTCCCAAACAAAATACTTACTCATTAAATTTTGTTGAATAAATAAATGGAAGAATGAATCTCAGTGGGCACAAGCAAGTTCACGTTCACTGAAAAGCTGCAATATGCCAGCCACTGCTGTGTGCACTAGGGGTGTAAAAAGGAATATCTCATGGTTGAAGTTTATTTCAAGACCTCCACATAGTAGTCCTTGAGGTTGGGGTTGGTGGAGGTGTACGTTTATTTCGGAAGTAGTTTTCTAACTGGAGGAGGGGGAATTTGGATTCTTTACCTTGTGCAAGTAAAAACAAAAAAGAAAATCTCCAGAAAGATATCTTTGCCACAATTTCTCTGAAGAACTTTTCAAAGAAACAAAATGTCAGTGGTATATCAAGTAGTCATCAAACGTGAAGCGGCAAATACATCAGTGTGGGAAATCCTACGGTGATTCAAGACCTCTGTGGATTCCCGGTTCCAAGTAAGGCCCTACACATACTGCTAGCTGCTGATGACACCAAGAACAAGATGAACAAGAGTGTGACAGTGAGCCATGACGCTTGGGATGGAGAACCAGCTCTTCCCTTGGTTACAAGACTGGGTCAGAAGCCAGCTTTGCACTCTGACTCCAAGCAAGACGATCCTGAGCCTCGGTTTCCTTACCATAAGATGATATATTTTAAAATTAATCTGCTTCAAATGAGAAAGCGGGTGAGAAAACCTTCCATATCCTGGAAACCGCTGACTCTGACAGCCAGCAGAAGCCCCATGTAGTGGCACCATGCTACCTATGTACTGGGACGTAGAGCACCACAATCCAGACGGGATCTCTACCCTTAGCAAACACACCATCTACATCCAGGATTTTGTCCCCAGGAAGTAACTCAGCAGAACAAAAATGTATCTGCAAAATGATGCTTGCAGGGGTCTTCGTAACAACAAGAAAACTGTAAAACAACCCAGATACTTACAAAAGCAGAGTGGCTTCATAAATTATGCATCCGAATTTTTATTTATTTATTTATTTATTTGTCCAGGCAAAGTTCTACCCTATGCCCTGGAGTAGTGTGCAATGGTGTCGTAGCTTACTGCAACCTCAGACTTGGGCTGTGGGCATCCTGCTGCCTCAGCTTCTGAAGCTGCTAGGATTACAGGCACTCACCATGGTGCCTGGCTGGGTTTTTCATTGTTTTCTATGAGTTGGGGTTTTACTCTTGCTCAGACAAGCCTCGAATTCCTGAGCTCAAGCAATCCTCCCGCCTCAGACTCCTACAGTGCTGCGATTACAGGCATGAGCCACCACTCCCAGCTTTTATTTTTATTTTTATTTGAGACAGAGTCTCACTATGTTGCCCTAGGTAGAGTGCCGTGGCATCACAGCTCACAGCAACCTCAACTCTTGGGCTTAAGTGATTCTCTTGCCTCAGCCTGTCAAGTAGCTGGGACTGTAGGCACCTGCCACAATGCCTGGATATTTTTTTTGTTGCAGTTGTCATTGTTGTTTAGCAGGTCTGGGCCAGGTTTGAACCTGCCTGCCTCTGTGTATGTGGCTGGCGCCCTAACCACTGAACTATAGGCGCCGAGCCTGACCATTTTGATTAAAAAGAATGTCCAGCCTACCCACACATACTCCCTGGCAGGGTCAGTGTATCCTCCATGGAGATGGTGATTTAAGGAGGGAGGCTGGTGTGAGGGGTGGCTGCTTGGAGGCTAGGACAGAGGGGTGTGTGAGGGTGACAGGTCACAAAGGACAGAGGAGGATAAATGGGGTGGTGTAAGGACATTTAGGCAGAAGCCCTGCAGGGAGATGGGCAATTGCCTTCATTCCCTCTGTTTCTCAGGGACTCACTTCGTGGCTGGCGGAGCTGTCTTAAATGAAGAGAACCATGAGCAGTGAATGTTTGTTACCTTATTACACAGCCCACAGCTATCGTTCAATGGGTGTGTTCAACACCTCCATGGGGGACCTGCAACGACAGCTGTACAAGGGAGGAGAGTATGACATTTTCAAGTATGCACCAATGTTTGAGAGTGACTTTATCCAGATCAGCAAAAAAGGAGAGGTGATTGATGTGCACAACCGTGTCCGAATGGTGACCGTGGGCATTGCCTCCACCAGTCCCGTCCTCCCACTACCTGACGTCATGCTGCTGGCCCGACCAGCTAAGGTCTGCGAAGAGCATGCCAGACTAGGGAGGCACAACAAGGGGAAAGGTCGCAAGCCCATGAAGATTCTAGAGCTCACCAGGCTACTTCCCTTGAAGTTTGTGAAGATCTCCATTCACGACCGTGAGAAACAGCAGCTTCGTCTGAAGCTTGCCACTGGCCGTACTTTTTATCTGCAGCTGTGTCCCTCCTCAGATGCCCGAGAAGACCTCTTTTGCTATTGGGAAAAACTTGTCTATCTCCTGAGGCCACCGGCAGAAAGCTCCAGCACCACTCCAACAATGCAAACTGCAGACACAGCAGAGGACAACAGAGGCTCAGTGGTAAGCATCCACACAGAAGTGAGGAAACAGGGCAGGGTTCTTTGGGAGAGCAGCGTGACGCTGTTCCTTACAGAGCCTTTAGTGCCCTCTGAAGCTGGAAAAGGCATTCCATTGGCAAGGGCTCAGGACCAAATAAGTTCACTCCGGAATTTAACATACTGGGAGAGTCAAGTGTTTCTCCAGTGTCCTAGAAGGCCGAATTTAGAGACAATAGACGTCAGCTACTCCTATCTCGCCCCCAGGGTTATAATCCCTTCTACAGCATCCTGATTGTCCATTTTCTACTTGAACACTCACCACCCCAATCCAGGTAGTCCAGTTTGTTGCAGAACACTTTTAACAATGAGGAAAGTCCTTCCTCCCTTTGAGTTATGATCTTTCTCCCCCTGACTGCCATGCACTGATTTGGGGGTAAATGAGCACAAACTCTGTGTGTATACACACATGCACAATTTTAGTAGTTTCTAAAATGCAAAATGGCAATCACACTCTGAAAAATCTGCCCTGCAGAGCACAAATGCATAAAATAAAATGTACAAAGATGAGTGCTTTCTCTGGTACTGGAATTATTAAACCAAAACTGAGGACCATTGGACAAGGGGTGCTGTAGATGGAATCTTGCAACAAATGGGAGCAATACTGAGACGTGATGATTTCAAAGGTTCTTCTAACTGTAAGCCCTTGAGTTGCTCAGGTCTAGAACAAAAGAGGCACAGAAACTTCTGGCCTCCCTTTCTATCATGTCTTTCTCACCTGTTTCTCCTCCCCTTGGTGCAGGCTTCAGAAACCCGTGGAGAAGGGGATCGGAATGAAGTTGGGCATTGCAAGGCTTTTGGGGTGTCTGCTGCCTCCTCTTCTGCTTATGCTGGGGGAGAAGGCATCCAACGTTCCCCCCGCCACAAGGCTAGTACAGTTCCCGCAGCCACGAGCACTACAGGGATTGCAGCAGGAGCAGCAGGGACAGCAAGTGGCACTACAGTAGCAGGGGTAACGAGCCCTGTAACAGGCAATCTGAGCATAGCATCAGTCAAGCCCACAGGTCCGGGCCAAGTGACCGCAGCCATGGTGGGAACAGCCACCAAGAATCCAGGAGAAAGTGAATCTGGCAAGACCATAGCAGGTGCTGCCAGTATCTCCTCAGATGGCATTAACTTGGCCTTGGTGGGTGCTGTGAGCACCTCCTCAACCAGTACACCCAGCTTCGCTACCGGGGCTTCCAGTATCTCCCAAGAGAGCAGTTCGAGTGTGGTTTTTGCAGGCGCCGTGACAACTGGCAGGTCTGAAGTGGTGGGACCCCTTGTATCAACCTTGCAGAGTGAGGGGTACATGAGTGAGCGGGATGGAAGCCAGAAGGTTTCCCAGCCCCGTGCTGAAGCCCAAAAGGAAAGAAGGGAAAGAAGAGAAAAGAAGGACAGAAATCCTAGTAGGAAAAGTTCCCATCACCACCGGAAAGGGGGAGACAAGAACCGGAAAACTTCCTCCCACCGGTCCTTATCAGGCCACAAGAAAGTGAGAGATGATAAAAAGGAAAAAGGGCAGAACAAGGCAAGGGACAAGAGACACAGCTCCTCTCGCAAAAGCTCCAGCCACAGCACCACTAGAAAGGAGTCAAGGTCATCTCACAAACTGGGGAAGAGCCGATCTGCCAGTAGCTCAGGTACTCTGAGTAAGAAAGCCAGTAAAATCAGCTCTTTTTTGAGAAGCCTCAGAGCCTCTTCTGGCTCAAAAGTTACAGTCACATCAGCAGATAGAGAGGTAGATATTGTGACTAAAACAGTAGAGAAACATAACATAGAGGCCACGGTGGAGAAAGCCCAGGATGGCGAGGAGCTAGGGAGGATCAGTGGCACCGTGACGTCTGAGACGACAGAGATGATAATCTTTGAAACCAAATCTGTTTAAACAGGAGCCAGGGCAGGAAGCTGCAACAGAGACCAGGGCTCAGAGAAGTGTCTCGAGAGAGCCCATTCCAGCTTTCTTTACTGTAAATTAATAATAAAGGAAACCATACAACTCCAAAAGAAATGCTATCTCCTGTTTGAATTTTCCTGTCCCATAGCCTGGCAGTGACCTCACAGTGGCTCCTGTGATGGTGTCTGTGCTGCAGGCTGAGATCCCAGCCACTGTCCACCAGGCCCAGCAAAGCCAAGCTGAGTACTTGGCCTTGCCTCAACCACTTCCTGCCTTTGGCTCCCCAAGACTAAAAGTCACTGACTACGAGCTGGGATGGATCACTACCACCACGTCCCCAAGCCCATTCTCCCTTCCTGAAGGTCTCTGAACATGGACATTCAGTCCAGTTCATAGACTACACAAAGATAAGATTCATCTCCTCTCAGGGGAAGTTGGGGGAGGAAGGAGAGAGTGCAGCAGCATTTATAGGCAATTAGAATAGGAAGTCCATTTATCTAGGTCTGGAATTGGCAGACCACGTTCTGAGGACCAAATCTTACCAGCTTCCTGGACTTGTAAACAACGTTTTATTGGAACACACCAGTGGCCATTCATTTGCATATTGCCTATGGCTGCTTTCACACTACAACAACAGATTTGAGTAGTTGCCATGGAGACCGCATGGCCTGTGGGATTTTAAAATATTATTTGGCCCCTTACCGAAAAAACTTGCTGACTCTGGATCTGATCTTTCCAATCTTCCTTCCTCCTAGGCATATACACCGTAGAAACTATCACATACAGTATGCTTGTCAGGAGGCAGCTAGGGGAATGTTTATAGTTAAAACAATTGGTAATACCAAAACCCTGGAACCAGCCCAAATAGGCATCATACAGGAGAATTGATAAACTGTAGTATATATCTACAAAACATAATATACAACAGTGAAAATGAATAGCAGCTATACATCTCACATGTTGGATAATAAAGGTAAATCAGAAAAATATATGTACTCCACTCCATTAGTACAACAGCTCCAAAAATGAGGTCAAACGATATTGAGGGTACATATTTATTAAAAGTACAGGAAAAGAACAAAAGTATAGAAAAAGACCAAAGGAATGATAAACACAAAATTCAGGATGCAGACTATCTATAGTGTGAAAGGAGGGCTATCTGACCCGGGAGGCACACACAATGAGTGTCAACAGAGTAGGAATTATTCTATTACTTAAATAAGAAGGTATGTTCAGGGGAGTTTATTATTTTGTTTTTATTTTAACATCTCTGAAATCAGAATTGTTTTTAATTGCTGTCAGCCAGGTGGCAATTATACATCATTGTCACCATCTTAGAAATGCGCTAACCAATTTATTTTACCATTGTTTTCCATTTTACATATGTATAAGAGGGACTTATGACAAAAAATCTCAGCCTGAAAGATATCTTTCAATAAGTATAAAATAAAAATTCTAAATGACACAAAAAGAATACTTAGACTATAAAAACATGGAAATGTTTAAATATATTGTTAAGAAATAATAGAATAGTCCAAAGTACTGTGAACTCATTAATTATGTAAATTGTGTGTACATGTGGAAGTTAATCCTAAAAATTAAAAAAAGTACTATATTAGAAATGGGATTATATATTCCCAAAATCTCTATTGTAAAAAAAAAAGTATATTGTCCTTCACTTTTTGAAAAATCTTTAAAATGAGAGGTTGAAAGTTGTTAAATTTTTAATAACAGATAATAAAAGCTGGACGTGAGAAAAATGATTCTGGAAACCACGTGCTTTTTTCTGAGCCCAGGAGTGGGACACCTGCCCAGCCTTGCAAGTCTTTGCTCCTTGGCCTCTGCATCAACATTATCTACTAGGACAGAAGTTGGGTTTCCAGGAAAACTTAGGGACCTTCTTTGAAAAGCAAATGTGTATAGGAGAGGTAAAGGAAGTGAGAAATGAGGTATTCTGGGAGGAGTGGTAGCTTGGCAGTATCAGAGAAGCCCTTCTCTGTTGTTCTGGTGGGTGGCTGGAAAATCCCACCTTGTGATTTTTGGTAAAGACCAATAGATAAGACTCGGGGAATCAGGATGCCCTGGGTGTTGACTCTTGAAACAGTAGGCACAGGTAGAAGGAGAGAAAGAAAGACATGCTTTTAAAGATCTGAGTAGGCCTCCAGGAAATGTGGGGGAGAGGAGAGTACTTAAGGGGAACTCTTTTCAAAGCCTTGGCCTGGATTCCCAAATGGACAGCTATGCCAGAGACTGAGTCAGTTTAGCTGCAAACAGCTCAATCTCATCATTTCATAGGCCATGGCTTTAGCTTTTTCCTTTTCCTAATTTTGTTTTATGCTCCTAAACATTCCTTTCCTGCAACATTCCTTTCCTGAAGGGTTTCTTCAATACAAACATAGTTTATCCACCATGTAGGGAACTCACTGAGCAGACCCCAAATTTACCCAAATGCCACTGAAGTGAAGTGGAGGTGGGGACTTGCCCAACACAACGTGCTCTGCCTTACACTTTCTCTGCAGTTCCTTTTTCTATCTTAATACTTCATCAAGAAACATACACTTACATACCTAAGTATTTCAAATCATCATGCCTCTTCTTCCAGAGGGACATAACGATTGGAGCATCAAGTTAATGCCCCACCAGATAAAAGTCAGTATGTTTTCTTTTTTAATTTCAAGATATTTATAGGAATACATATAGGTTATATGGATTCCTTTTATATGGTTTGAGCAAGGCTATAAGTGTGCCTATCACCCCAAATAGTGTTCATTGGACCCATCAAGTAGATTTTTGCCTGCCTAGGCAAAGGATAATGGTTTGGTTCTATCCAGATTGTTGCAAAAGGCATGAATTCATCCATTTTTTTTTATGGCTGAGTAGTACTCCCATGCTATGCATACACATATATGTGTACTATAATTTGTTAATCTGCTCAAGAACTGATGGGTGCTTGGGTTGGTTCCACATCTTTGCAAGGGTGAATTTTGCTGCAATAAACATTCAAGTTCGGGTACCTTTCTGTCAAAATGACCTCTTTTCCTTTAAATAACTATCCAATAGTGAGACTGCTAGATCAATCAATAGGGGTTGTACTAATTTGCAATCTCACTAAAAGGATAGTGTTCCTTTTTCTTTGCATCCACCCCAGCATCTATCTAACGGGAGTAAAGTGATATCTTACTGTGGTTTTAATTTGCATTTCCCTGATGATTAGTAGCCTTGAGCATTTTTTCATATGTTTATTGGCCATTTATCTATCTTCTTTCAAAAAGCTCCTGTTCATGTCTTTTGCCCACTTTTTAATGGGCAACTAGGATCACATTTCTTTTCATTGATTTGTTTGAGTTCTTTGTCAATTCAGGTTATTAGTCCTTCATTGGATGTATAGCTTGCAAATTATTTTCTTCCATTCTCTAGGTTGTCTATTTGCTCTGTTGATGATTTTGGTAGCTGTGCAGAAGAAAAGCCAATATTTTTAATAGCATTATTCATCACCATGGTAGAAATTCTGCTGCTAAAGTGCATTAGGGCAATGAATGGTTGATCGCTAACCAGTATCCCAAACTTAAAGTCTGGTATATACACTTAAGTACAGTGATGAAAAGGGATATTTTGCTAACTGCAATATAAAATCACTTACGGTATTGTCAAGTTGGGGTGGGGTCTTTCAACCAGAGGAAGCCACTGCTATGATGAGAGGAAGCAAGGTGCCTTAAAATATTGAAGGTAGGCCATTGTGACTGGCAGGACAAAATGGACGAATAGGTGTTGGAGAGAACAGCAGGGGATAGGCTGTGCAAAACTTTGAGGTCCGGGTAAAGGACTTGACTTCTGTTTTCAGAGTAATGGGAAGCCACTGAAACATTTTAAGCTGGGGAGTGACTGGATCAAATTTGTTCTTTGTAAAGGTCACTGCATTTGCTGTGAGAAGAAATATTTGGGAAGGTGTTCATTAATATGTGGCCTTATTTCTTCAACATCTTTCTCTTGAAAAAAGAAAAAAAATGTGACCTTATGTTACTTCCTGTTTTTTGCTGCAGGATCTATAAAATGAGATTAGAGGGAATGTTTTCAAAGATGCTTTTTCATTAAAAATATCCATGGGAGGTGGACATGTTGGTGGACCACCCAGATAGTCCTCAGTTCAAGGACTTGTGATCCTAGTTGCTGAGAATGCAGCCCACCCACAAACAGCTTTCAGCTGTTAGTGAGTTTGGAAATTATGTTAGCTGCAGAGAACTCTTTCACCCAAAGTGATACTTTTCCCAGAGCTCACAGGACTGAATGATGTGAAGGTTTGGCCATCTTAGCCTGACATAGACCAATTCTGAAGGGGTGATCCAGCTCCAGGGTTTCCTGGGGCTGCATCGAAGCTCACCTTCTCCCACTGTGCATTCTTACTTTGCCCTCTTCCCTTCCACAGGTGCTGGACCTTAGGGCACTCCTTAATAAACATCTTTCCCTTCAAAAGCCATCTCAAAATCTGCTCTTTAGAGAATACAACCTGAGCCATTGTATCAGTGTAATATGCTGAAGGGATCACCTCCTTCAGACTCTACTCTGTGAAAAGGGTTGATAGCCAGTGTTTAGCTGGAACTTTTCTCTTCCAGATCCTTGGTCCCAGAGAAGGAATCCATGGGCCACTGAGTAAGCAACAGAACAGAATAGATAGATAGATAGATAGATAGATAGATAGATAGATAGATAGATAAGGGGGGGGAAGAAAACCAGAGTCTTCAGCAAGCCAAAGGGAAGAACCCACTAGGAAGCCTGTTTGGGCTTCTGTCTGGGGGTTTATTTACTGCTTTTCTTATGCTACAGGCAGAGGGTTTGGGAATATGGAAGGTATGTCTGGAATAGGTCACAACTGTTTCGGTGCAGGGGCTTAGGCAGAAATTAATTTCAAAACTGCCATAGTGTAGAGGAATGTGGTCCCCCCTGAGGCAAACTTCTCTGTTCTAGGAGAGGCAACCCAGATGAGATAATGGTCAGGCTTTGTTTTGGGTCCAGAGGGTCTACAGATTCTTTCTCCAACCTTTTTGAGAAACTGTTTGTGCCTAGAGATGGGGGTCTGGGCTTGAGACTGATTTCTGAGCTCACCCAGGCCTAAAAATGTGGGGGTCCTTGTCTAGCCCTGAGTGGGGGACTCCTGTATCATCAGGAAAGGTAGAATGTGGCATATAAAATTTTGAATTGAAATAATTTTAAAATTAAGCATATTTGCTTATTATAAAAACAGCCTATCTTAGAAAATTTAAAACATATAAAAATAAAAAAGAAAACATATATTCAATTGATTGCCTTGATAATTCAATGCTTACTGTTTCCAGAAAGATGGGGTAGATATGTTTTTCCCTATTCCTCTGGCTCAGTACAATTGAGAAGAAGACTTGAGAGTTGAAGAGAAGAAGACAAACTAGCCAGGAACGTCAGAAACTAAGGAACAACCTGGTGGTTAGTTCCCTGAGGGGTGTGTGTGTGCATGTCTCTTCATATATGCCAGACTTGGAGCTGAAGAAGCTGGCAACTCAAAAAAAGAAAAAGTCCCAACAGAGACCTTGTATTTCTAGCCAAAGGACCAGGAGAGAGGCAGCCAAAAAACACAAAAATCTTTTAGATAATAACTACTCTACTTTACTCAAATGCCACAGAAAAAAAAAACCATGGCATGACCCTTTCCCATGCTAGCAAAAGCCAAATGAGAGTCTAGAGTAACATCCTCATGAAGCTATAACAAGTCCTCCAACACCCTCAATGGGTGCTGTCAGAGAAGACCAAGTAAGGAGCTAGGATTTTGACTTTCATCCCAACAAGTAGTACTAAATAAAGCCCCTTCTTCTCCTTCCCTATGTCAGTGGAGACCACATAAGGAACTGGAACTCCCACTCTTGCCCAGTAGTAATGGGAAGCCCACTTTTGGGGCCAAGTAGGGAAGCTGGACTTTTACAAAAGTAACAAGTTAGTGCCCCCCCATCCCCTGTTGGAGTAGTATGGCAAGAAGCTTGGGTGCATCAAAAATGGCTTTAAAAAAGATCCAGAATCTCTTAGTATAATACTAGAATTCATCCAGACTTCAAGTAAAAATCAAATGAAAAAAGACAATTTATAGGTGACCAAGGAAATCAGACATATTATCCCCCCAAATATCTTTCTTTGACATATTTTGTGATGGCTGCCATGAGTCTCACAGATAGAAGTAATACGGCAAAGCTGTCTCTTGGTGGTGGTGGCAGCGGATCTACATCTGTAGAGAATGCAGCAAGGTCTTTCCTTTCTCAATGCAGAAAAGACTAAGGTCTGAAAAGAAACATTTACCATCTATTCTCTCTGAAGGCTGCTTCATATAAGGTTTAATTTATATAATAAGACCATCTTTACTAGCTTGTGAAGCCTCTTCCTCTCTCCCTCTCAAAACTTATTTTTCTGTCCCTAA
Organism: Arctocebus calabarensis; assembly: GCA_963573935.1. NCBI lineage: Eukaryota > Metazoa > Chordata > Mammalia > Primates > Lorisidae > Arctocebus > Arctocebus calabarensis. Next base: position 33,302 of record CAUYON010026254.1, on the reverse strand, counting down.
GTACCTATTCTTTTTTTTTGTTATTATTGTTGAGACAGATTCTTACTCTGTTTTCCAAGCTAGAGAGCTGTGCTATCAGTCTGATTCACAGCAACCTCAATCTCTTGGGTTCAAGGGATCCTCCTGCCTCAGCCTTCTGAGTAGCTGAGACTACAGGCACCCACAATAGCTGGTTAATTTTTTCTATCTTTAATAGAGATGGTCTTGCTCTTGCTCAGGCTGATCTTGAACTCCCTAGCTCAAGTGATGCATTTGCCTTGGCCTCCCAGATTGCCCTGGGATTACAGATGCTGGCAAGCCTCCATTCTCTTAAAATCTCTGAACCTCACTAAAGAGTTAGATCTTCATTCTGAGAGTTCTTAATAAAATAAATCTGTATTTTTTCCCTCCTAGTAATCAAACTATGTCATGTCAGTTATTTTTCAGTGAACCTTTTGGGGGCAAGAGCTTTTACTCCCTACAATGATAATAGCAAGATGGCAGAGATGTTAGAATTCTTTGACAAAGCCTTAAGGTATCCATGAGAAAGGAATTAAGAACATGCTTGAAACAAATGAAAAAACAAATAGAAATCCTCATCAAAGAAAAAGAATGCTTAAGCAAAGAAATAGAGGATGAAAGGAAGAACCAAATGAGAATTTTATAACTGAATTTATAATATCTGGGCTCATCATCAGAATGTAGGAGAAAAAGGAAAGAATCAGTGAACTGAGAGAACAACAGAAACTAACCAATCAGCACAACAAGAAAAAAAATGTGAAAAAACTGTGAAAAAAGTGAACAAAGCCTTGGAGACTTGTGGGACTGTAAAAAAAGATCTAACATTGTGTCAACAGAGTCCTGGAAGGAGAGAGGAAAGGGTGAGGCTGAAGAAATAATGGTTGAAAACACTGAAATTTGGCAAAAGACAAGTTCAAAAAGCTGAGTGAACACTGCATCCACACCAAGACAAATCATAATAAAACTGTGAAAACAAAAATAGTTTTGACATAAGCCAGGGAAAAATGACACCATAACTATTGAAGAAAGTAATTTCAATGACAGTAGAATTCTCATCAGAAACCATGGAGGACATAAGAAAGCGACATGATGTTTTTCAAATACTTAAAGCCAGAATCTCATGCCCAGAAAATTAATCTACAGGAATAGAGAAGAAAACAAAACATTCTTAGCTGAAAAAAAAAAAGAAAATTGCCACCAGAAGACTTATCCTGAAATAATTGCTAAAGGAAGATCTCCAAACAATAGGAAAATTATTTATGAGAAAAGGAGAGGATCTTGGAAGCTGATGAAGGAAGAAATAACACAGTAAGCAAAAATATGGGAAAATACAAAAGATTTTTCTTTTTTTGTGTTTTCTGAATTTTATTTGATAGGTGAAGTAAAAGTTATACTGATTGAATTCAAATGCTTATAAAGAAAATATCTAAGACTACTAAATTGTAAATATGAGGGAGTAAAGGGACATAATGGACATGAAGGGAGGTATGTTTTCTATATTTGACTCAAACTGGTAAAATGGTTATATGAGTAGACTGTGAAAAGTTATGTATAAAAAAGCAGGTGTTGCAATTTTATTCACAGATACAATAGGCTTGAAACCAATAAAAGTAAGGAAGCATAAAGATGGACACTTCATATTTTTTAAGGGTAATACTCAAGATAAGATTTCAATTTTTAATATTTACGCACCCAACAAGAATGCATCTCAATTTATAAGAGAAACTCTAACAGACATGAGTAACTTGATTGTCTCCAGCTCCATAGTAGTCAGAGATTTTAACACTCCTTTAGCAGTGTTGGATAGATCTTCCAATAAGAAGCTAAGCAAAGAAATTTTAGACTTAAATTAAACCATTCAGCATTTGGATCTAATAGACATTTACAGAACATGTCTTCCTAAAAAACTGAATACACTTTCTTCTCATCAGCTCACAGAACATACTCCAAAATCAATCGCACCTTAGGTCACGAGTCTAACCTCAGCAAATTTAAAAGAATAGAAATTATTCCTTGCATCTTCTTGGACCATCATGGAATAAAAGTGGAACTCGGTAACAAAAGGAATATGCATACTCATACAAAAGCATGGAAGCTAAGTAACCTTCTGCTGAATGATAGATGGGTCATAGACAAGATTAAGAAAGAAATTACCAAATTTTTGGAACAAAATGACAATGAAGACATGAATTATCAGCACCTCTAGGATACTGCAAAGGCAGTCCTGAAAGGGAAATTTATAGCACTGCAATCCTTCCTCAAGAGAATGAAAAGAGAGGAAGTTAACAACTTAAAGAGACATCTCAAGCAACTGGAAAAGGAAGACCATTCCAATCCCAAACACAGCAAAAGAAAAGAAATAACCAAAATTAGAGCAGAATTAAATGAAATTGAAAACAAAAGAATTATACAACAGATCAATAAATCAAAAAGTTGGTTTTTTGAAAAGGTTAATAAAATAGATAAACCTTTGGCTAACCTAACCAGGAAAAAAAGAGTAAAATCTCTAACTTCATCAATCAGAAATGGTAAAGACAAAATAACAACAGACTCCTCAGAAATTCAAAAAATCCTTAATGAATATTACAGGAAATTTTATTCTCAGAAATATGAAAATCTGAAGGAAATAGACCAATACTTGGAAGCATGCCACCTTCCAAGACTTAACCAGAATCAAGTAGAAATGTTGAATAGGCCTATATCAAGTTCTGAAATAGCATCAACTATACAAAATCTCCCTAAAAAGCAAAGCCCAGTACCAGATGGCTTCACATCAGAATTCTACCAAACCATTAAAGAAGAATAAGTACCTATATTACTCAACCTTTTCTAAAACATAGAAAAAGAAGGAATACTACCCAACATATTCTATGAAGCAAACATCACCTTGACCCCAAAACCAGGAAAAGACCCAATAAGAAAAGAAAACTGTAGACCATGCACTAATGAATATTGATGCAAAAATATTCAACAAGATCCTAACAAACAGAATCCAGCAACACATCAAACAAATTATATAGCATGACCAAGTGGGTTTTATCCCAGGGTCTTAAGGCTGCTTGAATACACGTAAATCTATAAATGTAATTCAGCACATAAACAAATTAAAAAACAAAGACTATATGATTCTCTCAATTGATGCAGAAAAATCTTTTGATAATATCTAGCATCCATTCATTATCAGAACACTTAAGAAAATTGTTATAGAAGGGACATTTCTTAAACTGATAGAGGCCATCTACACCAAACCCACAACCAATATTGTACTGAATGGAGTTAAATTGAAATCATTTCAACTCAGTTCAGGAACCAGGTAAGGTTGCCCACTGTCTCTACTGCTCTTTAACATTGTAGTGGAAGTTTTAGCCATTGCGATTAGGGAAGAAAAGGCGATCAAAGGTATCCATATAGGGTCAGAAGAGATCAAACTTTCACTCTTCACAGATGATATGATTGTATATCTGGAAAACACCAAGGATCCTATTACAAAAGAAGTGATCAAGGAATACAGAAGTGTCTCAGGTTACGAAATCAACACTCATAAATCTGTACCCTTTATATATACCAACAATAGCCAAGCTGAAAAAACAGTCAAGGACTGTATTCTGTTCATGGTAGTGCCAAAGAAGATGAAATATTTGGGAGTTTACCTAAAAAGGCCATGAAAGATCTCTATAAAGAGAATTATGAAACTCTAAGAAAAGAAATAGCTGAAGATGTTAACAAATGGAAAAACCTACCATGCTCATGGCTGGGAAGAATCAACATTGTTAAAATGTCCATACTTCCCAAAGCAATATACAACTTTCATGCAATCACTATAAAAGCTCCACTGTCATACTTTGAAGATCTCAAAAAAATAATACTTCATTTTATATGGAATCAGAAAAAACCTCGAATAGCCAAGACATTACTCAGAAATAAAAATAAAACAGGAAGAATTATACTACCAGACCTCAGATGATACTACAAGTTGATAGTAATCAAAACATCATGGTACTGGCACAAAAACAGACAGATAGGTGTATGGAACAGAATAGAGAATCAAGAGATGAATCCAGCTACTTACTGTTATTTCATCTTTGACAAGCCAGTTAAAAACATTCAGTGGGGAAAAGATTCCCTATTTAACAAATGGTGCTGGGGTTACATGGATGGCAACCTGTACAAGACTGAAACTGGACACACACCTTTCACCATTAACCATTAAGACAGACTCTCACTGGATTAAAGATTTAAGCTTAAGACAGGAAACTATAAAAATACTAGAATAAAGTGCAGGGAAAACTCTTGAAGGAATTGGCCTGGGCAAATATTTTATGAGGAGGACTCCCCAGGCAATTGAAGCAAAATCAAAAATACACTACTGGGACCTGATCAAATTAAAAGCTTCTGCACAGCCAAGAACACAATAAGTAAAGCAAGCAGACAGCCCTCAGAATGGGAGAAGATATTTGCAGGTTATGCCTTTGACAAAGGTTTAATAACTGGGATGGTAGAGCAAGATGGCAGCCAAGTAACAGTGTCCTTGCAACTGGGCATGGTGAGACAGGGGAGAGAAGACTTCAGGCATCTCTGGCTGGCAGGATCTGCCCAGAAACATCCCTTTGGGGACACAGGGAGACAGCATGAGACTTCTGGACCCCTTAAGGAAGGCAAAAGCAGTGGAGATCTGGACTCCTCAAAACCCTAGTCCAGAGGCATGGCAACTTAAAGAACAGGAGGAAGTGAAAGGAAAATTAGGGCAAGGAAACAGATAAAAGAAATGAGGATGAATCAGCAGAAAACTCCTGGCATCATGAAAAACCATTCCAGAGCAACCCCGTCAAAGGGCTGTGAGGTAGAGGATTCCACCTATAAGGAAATGTTAGAAGTGACAGAAAGGGAATTTAGAATACAGATGGTGAAAATAATCAAGGAAATGAAGAAACAATGAAGGAAAATGCTGATAAAGTGGAAAAAGAAATCCAAAAACAGAATCAATTAAGAGATGAATGCTATGAATAATTAAAAAAAAAAATATGGCAGAACTGAGGGAACTGAAGCCGTCAATTAGGGAACTTAAAGATTCAGTAGAAAGTATCAACAATAAATTAGACCATGCAGAAGAAAGAATCTCAGAGATAGAGGACAAAGCTCTTGAGATAACTCAGATAGTTAAAGAGGCAGAAAAGAAGAGAGAGAAAGCAGAACGTTCACTTACCGAATGAAGCATTCAAACATATGAGTTATAGGTATCCCAGAAGGGGAAGAAGAATGCCCCAGGGGAATGGAAGCCATACTAGAGAATATTATAAATGAAAATTTCCCAAACATCACCAAAGATTCTGACACTCTCCTTTCAGAGGCATATCAGACCCCAGGTCACCTCAACTCTAACTGAGCTTCCCCAATACACATAGTGATGAACCTGTCCAAAGTCAAGACAAAAGAAAAGATTCTTCAGGCTGCCAGGGGTAAGCATCAGTTGACCTACAGGGACAAAACTATCAGGGTGACTGCAGACTTCTCTAATGAAACTTACCAAGCAAGAAGACAATGGTCATCTACTTTTAATCTACTTAAACAGAACAATCTCCAGCCCAGAATTCTATATCCTGCGCAGCTAAGTTTTAAAATTGACGGAGAAGTCAAATCATTTACTGCTATAAAAACATTGAGGAAATTCACCACAATAAGACCAGCTCTACAGGAAATACTCCAACCTGTTCTCCATACTCACCATCACAATGAATCGACAGCAAAATAAGAACTCAGAAATTAAAGGACAGAGCCTAACTTCCACACTGATGCAAAAGATAAAACTAAGCAATGGACTCTCACAAAATGAGATGAACAGAATACTACCACACTTATCAATTATCTCAATAAATGTTAACGGCTTGAATTCCCCACTGAAGAGGCATAGATTGGCTGACTGGATTAAAAAACACAAGCCATCCATTTGCTGTCTGCAGGAAACACACCTAGCTTCAAAAGACAAATTAAAACTCCGAGTTAAGGGTTGGAAGACAATTTTTCAGGCAAACGGAATTCAGAAGAAAAGAAGAGTTGCAATCTTATTTTCAGATACATGTGGATTTAAAGCAACTAAAGTCAAAAGAGACAAAGATGGTCACTTTATATTGGTCAAGGGAAAAATACAACAAGAAGACGTTTCAATTCTAAATATTTAGAGTCCCAATTTAAATGCTCCTAGATTCTTGAAACAGACTTTACTCAGTCTGAGAAATATGATATCCTATAATACCATAATAACAGGGGACTTTAACACTCCTCTTACAGAGCTGGACAGATCCTCTAAACAGAAATTAAACAAGGATATAAGGGACTTAAATGAGACCCTAGAACAACTGTGCTTGATAGACGCATATAGAACACTCCATCCCACAGATAAAGAATACACATTCTTTTCATCACCCAAAATTGATCATATTCTAGGACACAAAACAAACCTCAACAGAATCAAAAGAATTGAAATTTTACCTTGTATCTTCTCAGACCACAAGGCACTAAAGGTGGATCTCAACTCCAACAAAAATGTTCAGCCCCACACAAAGGCATGGAAATTAAACAACCTTCTGTTGAAGGACAGTGGGTGCAGGAAGAAATAAAAGAGGAAATCATTAACTTCCTTGAGCATAACAACAATGAAGACACAAGCTACCAAAACCTGTGGGATACTGCAAAATCAGTTCTAAGAGGAAAATTTATCGCTGTAGATGCCTACATTCGAAAAACAGAAAGAGAGCACATCAATAAACTCACAAGCCATCTTATAGAATTGGAAAAAGAAGAACAATCTAAGCCTAAACCCAGCAGAAGAAAAGAAATATCCAAAACTAAATCAGAGATCAATGAAATTGAAAACAAAAGAATCATTCAGAAATTAATGAAACAAGGAGTTGGTTTTTGGAAAAAACAAATAAAATAGATAAACCTTTGACCAGACTAACTAGAAATAGAAAAGTAAAATCTCTAGTAACCTCAATCAGAAATGATAAAGGGGATTACAACTGATGCCACAGAGATACAAGAGATCATCTCTGAATTCTACCAGAAACTCTATGCCCAGAAATTCGACAATGTGAAGGAAATGGATCAATATTTGGAATCACACCGTCTCCCTAGACTTAGCCAGGAAGAAATGGCACAAAAATAGAGACATAGACATTTGGAATTGAATAGAAAACCAGAAAATGAAACTAACATCTTACAACCAGCTAATCTTCAATAAATCAAATAAGAATGTCCTCTGGGGGAAAGACTCCCTATTCAATAAATGGTGCTGGGAGAACTGGATGTCTACAAGTAAAAGACAAACTGGACCCACACCTTTCTCCACTCACAAAAATTGATTCTAGATGGATAAAAGATTTAAATTTAAGGCACAAAACAATAAAAATGCTCAAAGAAAGCATAGGAAAAACACTGGAAGATATTGGCCTGGGGAAAAACTTCATGAAGAAGACTGCCATGGCAATTGCAACAATGACAAAAATAAACAAATGGAACTTAATTAAACTCAAAAGCTTCTGTACAGCTAAGGAGACAACAACCAAAGCAAACAGACATCCTACCCAATGGGAAAGGATATTTGCACAATGCCACTGTTTGTTAGTATTTTACTCTCCATATTTCTCTAGCGGTTCCCTTTGTAACCATGTGTACTAATTCTCTACAGCCACTGCCTTAAGGAGCCCGCAGGCTTTCCCATCTTTCCCTACAGCTTGGGCACAAAACGTGTCGTGGGACTCACAGAGGATGCACGTGCCATTTCCCAGACACACGACAGGTTGGCTTTCCTGCTCCAGACCAGGGGAAACGCAGAAACGTTCTCTGTGTCCTTTCACTGTCTGCATTGAGGAGAGTCCTCCAGAGAAACGGGACATACACATGCGTGTGTATAGCAGGAGATTTACTATAACAGGGATTACAGTCAGCTCACATGTGAAGGCGACCGGGCCCACGGTGCAGTTCCCGGCTGAAAGCCACTAAGTAGGCTCAAGGCGCGGGAAGAGCCAATATTTTAGTTTGAAAACAAAGAGAGAAAACAGTGTCTCAGGTTGGAGACAGTGGCGCAGGAGGAGTCCTCTCTTTCCAGTCTCTGCGCTTCCTCAGCTGGGGAGCGAGGCTCGCCCAAGCTGGGCAGTGCCATCGGCGGGACTCAATCCCTACACCTCGTCCCTAAGTCCCCTCACCTGCACTCCCAGAACAGGGTTGGACCAAACATCTGGACACCTGGCTTAAGCGAGGTGACACATAAAATTAGTCATCACACTTACCCATCTACTTCTCACCCAGTATCTGTTGAGTGAATGCTTACGACGTCCATAGGCGCCACCACACCAGGACAACGGTGGCTCCTCAAGGACAGTCAGTTGTCCCATGAGGCTTACGGTCTAGCGAGCTCACCAAATATTACATAAATGGTTAATACATGTAACTATGAAATGACAATCGTGGTAATAAGTACAGAGAAAAGAAAGGAAAACCTTAGGATCTAATATAATTTAGGCGGTTGAAAAGAAAAAGTCCAACAAGCAATGATGTTAAAAGAGATCTGAGGATGACTAGGAAGCAGCAGGTGACCAGGTAAGAGGCGGGGCAGGAAGGCAGCGAACAGCGCAGGCCCACAGGCCCTTAGGAGGAAGCCCCGGCTCCTCGAGAAAGCACGGGAGAGGCAGGCATCACCTGAGGGAAGGATGGCAGAAGGGCCTCTTCGACAGCGACTTTCAAACAGCGTGCCGTAAAAAGTGTTAAAGACAATTATTAAATTATTTTCTAAAGAAGTTCAAAGCACAGTAAGTACATTCTTTTTCCACTTATTTTTGAACAATGTAATTTAAGGAGGGTGGCACCTGTGGCTCAGTGGGTAGGGCACCGGCCCCGTATACCAGGGGTGGGGGGTTTGAACCTGGCCACGGCCGGCTAAAAAAGCAATGCCACCTGCAACAACAACAAGCAAAGCCGGGCACTCTACTGAGGGCGGAAGTGAGGCTCTGTCTCAAAAAATAAATAATTAAGTAAAAATTAAAAAAGAAAACATAATTTAAGGGTGCTGCGGAAGCTGAACTATAGGCTCAAGTGTGTTGTAAGATAAAAAGAGGGGGCAAGTCGTGGTGAGTTAGGAAGTTTCAGACATTGTCCCAGGAGTGATGGGAAGCCCAGCACCTTTCCCGACTTGCCTTTCCATTTCACAAAAACGCTGCCAGGGAGACAGCCGCTCTACCCACAAGTTTATCAATCACATATTGAGCAAGCCGCATACCAGGCATAGCTTAGTTTTAAAAAAAGAAAAAGGAGGTTCAGCGCCTGTGGCTCAACGAGTTAAGGCGCTAACCACGTACATCTGAGCTGGCGGGTTCGAATCCAAACAACAATGACGGCTGCAACCAAAAATGGCCGGGCGTTGTGGCGGGCGCCTGTAATCCCAGCTACTTGGGAGGCTAAGGCAGGAGACTCGCTTGAGCCCAGGAATTGGAGGTTGCTGTGAGCTGTGATGCCACAGCACTCTATCCAGGGTGACAGCTTGAGGCTCTGTCTCAAAAAAAAAAAAAAAGAAAAAGAAAGAACTAGCTATGAATACTTCATTGGTTGTTTGGTTTGTGAAGTTTACATAAAATAAAATTAGCAATTTTAAAGTATTTATTTCAGTGACATTTAATACATTTACAATGTTGTATAACCTGTATCTACTTCTAAAACATTTGCATTGCCCCAAAGGGGAACCCAGAGCCTATTAGCAGTTACTCCCCATTCTCCACTCCTTCTAGCTCTTGGTAACCAACATCGGCTATCTCTAAAGAGTTACCTATTCAGAAATTTCCTATGAATGGAATCATATAATATGCAACTTTTTACGCCTGACTTTCTTTTTTTTTTTTTGAGACAGAGCCTCAAGCTATCGCCCTGGGTAGAGTGCTGTGGCGTCACAGCTCACAGCAACCTCCAACTCCTGGCCTTAAGTGATTCTCTTGCCTCAGCCTCCCAAGTAGCTGGGACCACAGGTGCCTGCCACAAGGCCTGGCTACTTTTTGGTTGTAGTTGTCATTGTTTGGCAGTCCCGGGCAGGATTTGAACCCCCCAGCTCTGGTGTATATGGCTGGCGCCTTAGCCACTTGAGCCACAGGCGCCACCCTTTATGCCTGGCTTTATTGAGTTAGCATAATGTTTCTGAGGTTTATCTATGTTGTAGCCTGTGTCATTACTTTATTCCTTTGCATGGCTGAATAATATTCCATCATATGATTCTGCTACATTTTCTACATTTTGCCTGTCCCACCATATCTGTATCCTCAAATGCTCTGGGCTCAAGCAATCCTGCCCAGGTCTCCTGAGCAGCTGGGACTACAGTCAAGCTTGTTGCTTCTTTTTTTCTCTCCTTTTCCAGAGACGACACAGGAAACACACGGTCAGGGAGGCAGACAGTTTCATTTAGCTGTCGTTGGGCATTTGGTATTCTTACATCTTTTGGCTGTCGTGAATAGTGCTGCTATACATATTTGTGTACGAGTATCTTTTTGAGGGCTTATTTTCAACTCTTTTGAGCATGCAACTCATCTAGGCATGGAATTCCTGGCTCATGTGGTTACCTTTTCATTCTGTTGATACAGGTTCCCCTAACTGTTTGGGGAACCAACCAGATGTTTTCCATAGTCGCTGCACCATTTTGTATTCCCATCACCATATGAAGGTTCCATTTTATCCATATCCTCACCAACATTCATTATTTTTTTGTTTTTTTTAAAAAATGATTTTACCATTCTAGTAGGTGTAAAGTGTGGTATAACACTATGGCTTTGACTTACATTTCCTTAACAGATAATGATGTTGAACATCTTTTCATGTATTTGTTAGCCATTAGTATCTATTCTTTGCCTCTTTTTAAATTGGGTTGCTGAGTTATAAGAGTTCTTTACATATTTTGGATACTAGACACTCATCAAATATATGATTTGCAATATTTTCCCCTATTCTGTGGGTTACCTTTTCATTCTGTTGATACAGGTTGAGTGTCTCTAATCTATCTGAAAGTCTGAAATCTGAAATGCTCCAAAATTATAGAACTTTTTGAGTGCCAACATGATACTCAAAGGAAAAGCTCATTAAAGCATTTTGAATTTTGGATTTTCAGATATGGGATGCCCAACTGAGGAAGTATAAGGCAAAAATCTGAAAAAATTCAAAATCTGAAATAATTCTGGTCCTAAGAATTTTGGACAAGGATATTAAATCTATAGTGCCCTTTGACAACAATTTTTTTTTTCTTGTTGGTGAGATCCAATTTATCTGTTTTCTCTTTTGTTGCTCATGTTTTTGGTGTTGTATCTAAGAATTCATGACCAAATCTAAGGTCATGAAGATTTATACCTATGTTTTCTTCTAAGAATTTTATAGTTTTAGCTTAAATTTTGGGTCTTTTTTAGTTTGTGGGGAAACTGGTCCTGCTGTGTTACCCCAACTGGAGTACAATGGTATGATCATTGCTCACTATAGCCTCCAATTCCTGGGCTCAATTAAAGAGATCATCCCACCTCAACCTCCTTAGTAACTGGGATTACAGGTGTATACCAGCACACCTGGTTATTTTTTTATTTTCTGTAGAGAGAGAATCTTACAACTTTCCCCAGTCTGATCTCAAACTCCTGCCCTCAAGCAATCCTCCCACTTTGGCCCCGCAGGATACTTGAATTAAAGATGTTAAGCCACCATACCCACCCTATCTTTTTTTTTTTTAAAGAGATGGTGTCTCACTATGTTGCCCAGGGTGCAGTGACTATTGACATGTGTGTGATCACAGTGTACTGCAGCTTCTAAATCCTAGGTTCAAATGATCCTCCCACTTCAGCCTCCTGAGTATCTGGGACTACAGGAGTGTACCACTATGCCTGCCTGAGTTTAGGTCTTTAATCTATTTTGAACCAGTTTTTTAATATGGTGTGAGATAGGGACCCAACTTCATTCTTTTGCATGTAGTTATCAAATTGAATTGTCCCAGACCATTTATTTTTTTGTTTTGTTTTGTTTTATTTATTTTGTGGTTTCCTTGAAATAGAGTCTTACTCTGTCACCCAGGCTAGAGTGCCATGGCAATAGCCTAGCTAACAGCAACCTCAAACTCCTGGGCACAAATGATCCTCCTGCCTCAGTCTTCTGAGTAGCTGAAACTATAGGTGCTCACCACAATGCCCAGATAGTTTTTCTATTTTTAGTAGAGACTGGGTCTCACTCTTGCTCAGTCTGGTCTCAAACTCCTCAAGAGATCCACTCACCTTGGCCTCCCAGAGTGCTAGGATTTTAGGTGTGAGACCCCACACCCATCCCAGAACCATTTGCTGAAGAGATTATTCCTTCTCCCATTGAATAGTCTTGGCATCCTTATCAAAAATCAATTGGTGGTAGGTGAATGGGTTTATTTCTGCATTCTCTTTTTTTTTGAGACAGAGCCTCAAGCTGTCATCCTGGATAGAGTGCTGTGGCTTCACAGCTCACAGCAACCTCCAATTCCTGGGCTCAAGTGAGTCTCCTGCCTCCGCCTCCCAAGTAGCTGGGACTACAGGCGCCTGCCACAAAGCCTGGCCTTTTTTTTTTTTTTTTTTTGGTTGCAGCCATCATTGTTGTTTGGCAGGCCCAGACTAGATTCAAACCTGCCAGCTCAGGTGTACATGGCTGGCTCCTTAGCCTATTGAGCCACAGGTGCCAAGCCTATTTCTGCATTCTCAATTTTATTCCATAGTTCTATATGTCTGTCTTTATGCCAGTACCCTACCAGTTTGATTATTGTAACTTTGTAGCAAGTTTAAAACTCAGGAAATGCAAAGTCCTCCAACTTTGTTCTTTTTCAGTATTGCTTGGCTATTTGCGGTCCCTTGCAATTCCATATGAATTTAGAATTAACTTTTCCATTTCTACAAAAAAGGCTGTTGGGATTTGATAGGGATGCATTGAATCTGTAGATTTCTTTAGGTAGTATTGGCATTTAACAATATCAATTCTCCTAATCCATGAACACCAGATGCCTTTCCATTTATTTATGTCTTCTTCAATTTATTTCACATTTTTTTTATCCTTGTTGGTTTTAATTACTGAAAATATTTTCTACCAGTCTACAATTTGTCATTTAATTTTTTGTTTTTATTTTGTATTTTTTTTTTTTTTTGAGACAGAGTCTCAAGCTGTCACCCTGGATAGAGTGCCGTGGCTTCACAGCTCACAACAACCTGCAATTCCTGGGCTCAAGCAAGTCTCCTGCCTCTGCCTCCCCAGAAGCTGGGACTACAGGCGCCCGCCACAACATCTGGCCATATTTTGGTTGCAGCCGACATTGTTGTTTGGCGGGCCCGGACTGGATTCAAACCCACCAGCTCAGGTGTATGTGGCTGGCGCCTTAGCCTCTTGAGCCACAGGCGCTGAGCCTGTCATTTAATTTTTTTTTTTTTTTTTGTGGAGACAGAGTCTCACTCTATCACCCTCGGTAGAGTGCTGTGGAGTCACAGCTCACAGCAACCTCCAGCTCTTGGGCTTAAGCGATTCTCCTGCCTCAGCCTCCCAAGTAGCTGGGACTACAGGCGTCCGCCACAGCGCTCTGCTAATTTTTGATGCAGTTCGGCCAGGGCCGGGTTTGAACCCGCAACCCTCGGTATATGGGGTCGGCGCCCTACTCGCTGAGCCACAGGCGCCGCCCGTCGTTTAATGTTTTTATGAGGGAGACTTCATGAAGCAGAACCTTTCCTATCTCTACAGTCGGAGCCGCTCTCGTTCAACTCCTCTTTCGCAGGTTTTTCCTTTTACTTCATGTTTGCGGCATTGAAGGTCATTTAAGATATCTCTTCCACCCCAGGGGTCACAATAAAAATGAGCCAATATTTATTTCTATGAGCTTTATCTAATACATAGTTTTACCTTTTCTGTCTTTCTTTCCTTTTTTTTTTTTTTTTTTCCCAGAGGCAAATCTCTCCCTTTAATGTTGTATTTGGGAAGAGAAAATTAAAATTCAGGGCAAACACTCAGAACAAAGAGAAGGTTGGGAGTTTTATAAAAAGGGAGAAATGTTAGCTATTGCTGTTCCGGAAGGTCCATTGGCATTGGAAAGGGTTCAGAGTGCTGGCAAGTTCCACTGGTAGCAGCAGCGGTGGGTGACCTTCCCGGGCTGGAGCAGGTCATCTCAGAGGCTGAGAATCTTCTCCAGCTGGGTAACTAATAATTGATACTTTTCATTGAACTGGTACCAAGGTACAAATCGCATTCCCGAATTGTACACAAACTTGGCCCAACAGTATTTAAATTCTTCAAGGGACATGATGTGCACTTTGGCCCCTTCCTAACACACCCTGTGAAGGCCCTGCTACATTTCTGGGCAATATATGTAGTAGAGGCGGGCAGCAAAGATGGTCAGGCTCACGTTTGGGTTACTGGTCAGAAAGTCAACCATGTGCCATGCACAGTGAGCATAGGGACTCCAGGATATGTACCAGGTGACCTCGTAGTGGAGGTCAGGGGGCACCTCCTTCTTGGAACAAGTGAGAAAGCCCTCTTCTGCATGAGAAAAGGTCCTGGAAAAGACCTGGTTTCAGATCCCCCGTGGAACGAGCCAGGTGAGTTGCTGTTCTTGTTTCCTTTCACCTCGAAGCAGAGCCAGGTGTCCTGCCCATGGACGGCAGGTGTGTTGTCGAACTGCTTGTAGAATGTGTTTGGAGACATTCGCTCCATTGAGTCACTGAGAATCTCGTTCAGCTGGGTGCCCAGGATCTCATAATTTTTCTTCGGTCTGTTCCAATGTGTAATCCAACGCATTCCCCTGTGGTCCACAAAGTTTTCCTAACAGTGTTGAAATTCTTTAAAGGACATGATGTACACCTGAGTCCCTTCCTCAAACATCCTGAGCAGCCCCTGGCAATAATCCTGTGACCAGAAGTAGTAGAGGCGGGCAGTGTCAGGCTCACATTTTCATGTGTAGCCAGAAAGGCAGCCACTTGCCATGCACAGTTGGGGCAGGGACTCCAGAACATATAACAGGTGACCTGGTAGTAGTGGTCACAGAACAGCATGGGCCTGACCCAGGTCAGGAAGCACACTTCTGCGTGCCAAGGAGAATAGTGAGGGCTCTGATTTCGATATGCCCCACTGTAGCCAGCTAAGTTACTGGTGGTTGTTTTCACCTCAAAGCCCAGCCAGGTATCATTGCTGTGAGGAGGAAAGGTCTGTTGTTAAAGTGGTTCACTCTATCGGGCCTCTGATCTGTGGAATCATCCTGCAGCCTTGTCCCTGCCCTTCTCTTTGTCTGGGAGAATAAGGTTTCAGTTTCTGCTTTGGTGGCCCTTGGGGTAAGACAACCCTCCCTAAAGTCAGTTTTACCTTTTCCAGTTGTATCTTTTATTAATTGGGACTCTTCCTTTGCAATGGTGTGAGGTGGGGTCCACTTTGTGTTCCCCAGAGTAAATGATCACAGTGAGACCACCCTTTCTCCCACATGTAATCCCA
The DNA here is from genome assembly GCA_963573935.1 of Arctocebus calabarensis. Classification (NCBI taxonomy): domain Eukaryota; kingdom Metazoa; phylum Chordata; class Mammalia; order Primates; family Lorisidae; genus Arctocebus; species Arctocebus calabarensis. The sequence continues at coordinate 17,819 of CAUYON010026254.1, read as the reverse complement.
CATAAACACCCATCACTAGGTGAACGGAGATGAGAATGTGATGGGTGCCACTTGTAGGGTTCCAGGAAGGAGACAAGTGATGATCTTGACAAGCAGGGATAGATCAGGGTGTTCAATTAAAGTCACATGAAACAGAGCACAGTGCTGGTAAAAACGCACACAAACACACCGTGAGCTTTTACATGTCTAGATACCTAGCTAAGGACCAAATGTTAGCCTCTTTAAGTGGGATCCCCAGCAGGGGAGGGGGCAGGAGAGGACTGAAGGTATTGAGAACACATCACAAATAAAATAAAATGAGAGAACGATGACTTAGCTCCTGCATTGGCAGCAAGGAATGAAAAGAAAAGGCGGCCCCTCTCCACATGAGGTGCTCCAACCAGGATCTGGTGTGAGTCTGAGGGTCCTGAGTGAAGGAGGAAAGAGCTCTCTCTCCTAGTCCCCTACCCAAGTAGTCATGAGACCAAGGTTCAAAGGGCCTCTGAGGAGTTGGATCAAGGGGTTAGATCCTGTCTTTACAGCCAGGAAGGCACTTTAGGAACCAACTATTTTACTGATGTTGCAATTGAGACTGAGAGGGGCCAGATGTGCCCACACTGCCCCTGTGGGCCTGTCTGGAGCTGAACCTCCAGCCCCATCTGGGGTCTTTCCCCTACAGACTGCCCTAGAACCAGAAGCCATAGGCCAAACCACCACAATCCCCTCCAGCCCCAAGATGGGCCCACTGATGAAAGAGCTGCCCCTTCTCTTCATAAGCAGCCACCTGGAGGTTCAGTGCTATCCAGCTCTTCTCCCTGCAGGGCACACGTCCCCCTCAGACCCCAGCCCAGGAACCTCACTGTGTGCACAGCCATTCCGTTTCCAGCTGTTCCCTTACCCAGTCCTCCTTCCTCACACCTATTCCCTGGTGAGGGCTCCTTGACTGCGTGCATGTTGTGAGCACCACTGTGTGCCAGCCCCTGGCACTCACTAGGCAAGCAAAGCCAACATGAGCCAAGACATGGCAGGAACCACTTAGCAGGAGCCCTTCCATTTTAAACCAGCAATGTGACAGAAAGGGACCACATGCCAACTTCAAGGAGGGTGTCCAGTGAAGGCCTTTCTAAGGAGGTGACAGTAGTTGAGCTGAGAATTACAGACAGAAAGAGAAGTAGAGTGGGAGACACAGCAGTGCAAAGGCCTGGAGGCAGGAACTAGGGTCCTGGAGAGGACCAGCCACAAGGCAGAGAGAGTCGAGTGAAGAGACAGGAGGGAGGGGGCAAATCCAAATCCCAGCACCCCTGGCCATCACCCAGCCAAATGGAGGCCAGAAGCAGAGGGAGACCAGGGTCAAGGCGGCAGCCGCAGTGGGAGGGCCAGGGCCAGGCTGGGTGTTTAATTGAATCCTCACACCAACCCTCTGAGGTGAGGGGTCTCTGTCATCCACATTTTACAGATGAGGAAACTGAGGCCTGAAGCTTGTACAAGGTCACATAGCAGAGTTGGAATTTGAACCAGAGGCTTCCAGGGAGGGTTCTCCTAACACATCAGGGCCTGGCAAACCTCACAGTCACCCTCTGATCAGCAACAATGCAATCCCTCCCACCAGGAATGAGAATGTTCCAAATCTATTAGCCTTGGACTCTTTCGGCCCTTAAAAATGGAGATTCCATCCCTGGATATGGGATAGCCCTCTGTGGGCTGTGCAGGGTTCCATCATGCAAAGTCACAATTCACTTATCCAGTCTCCCGACGGTAGACATTTGGGTTGTTTCTGGGTTGTGCTATCACCAGCAGTGCCATGGAGAACATTCGGGGTCCTGCCCCCAGAGCATGTGTGCAGGAGTCTGAGAGCTTGTAGCGCTGGCCTCTCTGGGCTCACCCAGACCTCTAGAATCTGGCCCTTAACAAGTGTCTCTAGGAGATTCATGGGTACACTGAAGTTCCAGAAGCAGAAAGGCACAACTTCACCTTTACACACAAGGCCCAACTGTCCCCTAAAGTGGCTGCACCAGTTCACACCCCTCAGGAGGTGAGAGGCCCCGCTGCTCATACTTGTTATTGTCACACTTATTATTTTCCAATCTAGTACATGCGTGCAAACCAGTCCCAATCATAGTATCCTTCAGTTAATATTTTTTGTTTGATCCACTTCTTAAAATTCAACCTCCACCTCTTTGGATCACATTTGATGCTAGATGCATATTTTTTTCTACCAGGTATTTAAAAAAATGCTAACTTTGCAAATGTTTCTCCTTGTGTCACCGAAAATCGCAGCCCCCACATTGAACTTTGGAGCCAGTGGTCTCCACACCTGCTGTGGTTTCTCTCCATTCTCTGTGACCCACTGCCACCCCCAGGAGAGTTCTGCCCCAGAAGGAGCCCCACAGATGTGCTCATGGACAACAATTTTCAACCTTAAGCCAGCTGAGCCCAGAGGCCGGGCTCCCCACATGATGGGCTCATGAAGCACTGCTGGTGGGGCTGGACTGTGGGTCTCAGTTGGCCTGCAGCAGCTGAGGTGGCTCTTGCAGTGGGGGCTCATGACTTGGCCTCCTCAGAAGAGGTTGGGCTGCCCTGGACTCCCAGAGCCCGTCAAGGGAAGCCATTTCTGGCAAGAGTGGACTGAGGGCTTCCAGGACAGGTACAGTGAGCAACTTCCAATCCCTCTGGTGCCCTGGGGCATCTTGCCCCAGCCGGGAAAACTTTGCCTTTGGGGGTTGGGGAGAATGGTTACTGAAGTCCTCAGCCCAGCCCAGCCAGAGCCCTTGCCTGGCTAGAGACAGCCTCTCAGCCAAAATGGTTTGGGCAAGTCGTGGGAACATTCTGGGAAATCCAGTCCAAGCCAGGGGGTCAACTCAAGTAGGGGTTTCAGCCCTGCCACTTCTTGGCAGAGTGACTAGTCTCTAGCAAGGCAGCTCAGGCATCTGAGGCTCTGTGTCTCCCCCGTAAAACAGGACCAGGAATACATATATCCAGGAGCTGGAGGAGAAAATGAGACTCCATGAGCGAGTGAGCTGTGCCGGGCCTGGGTACCTCTGAAGCAGTGATCTATTTGGGAGGTAACCCATACCCAGGAAGCACTGGCAGGAGACTAGGGCAGCAAGGCAGGGAAGGGGAGACTCAGTGATGGGAGCATCCTCAAGCCACAGGCCTGCAGAGGGCAGAGTGGAGCACACCCCTCCCAGGTCCCGCCTGTCTGGGGTGTTCACTCACCTACTGCCATTGACACCGGTTGAGGGCTGCTCCTAGCAGGTAGAAAGCCCCACCATTGACCCTGCCCCTCCGACAGCCTGAGACAACCCACAGGCCAAGAGCCACAGGGCTGTGAGCTCAGTGATGTAACTGTTGGGTCACAGCTGGTCACTGGTGAGCTCAGGATCCAGGCAGGTCCAGAGCTAGTTCCTGACTCTGCCACTTCCTGCATGGTGACCATGAGTAAGTGACTGACCCTCTCCATGTGGTTTCTTTTTGAAAATGAGCGAATGCCTTGTTGAGCGGTTAGGAGGATGCTTAGCATAGTGCAGGCTCCTGGAAAATGCTGGACACACATTAGTTATTGTCAAACATGGTTGTGGGAGCACCCAAAGGACCTTTGTTAGGCACAAGCTACAGTCCCTGACACCTGGAAAGAGAGACTGGAGGAAGCAGGGAAAATGTATTGCAGGTGCAGAGCCTCTGATTTCAGCACCAGGGTGTGCAGATGGGCAGGAAGACACTAGGCCGAGGCTGGCCTGGCTCACCAATGCTGAGCAGCTCCTTTCTCGCAAGGCCCCTTGCTGCATCCCTGCCAGCTTCCAGGAAGCAGGCAGCCTAGGGGAGCAACAGATCCTTGGAGCAGCCCTCCTGGAACCAGGCCTCAGGGTTTGGAGAGCTTATTTCATGGGGCCTAGAGGAAGAATGGAGCTGAGGATGCCGGTGTCTAACTAGGAGGTGGCTGTCACTCAATGACCAGAGAAAGACACTTTGCTGGTGTCACATAGTAAAAGGTAGGGGGCTAGGACGAGAACTGGGCCCTGGCAACACACATCCCCATTCCTGCACTGGCCACAGCACACTCACTGAGGAGCACTGTCACTGACCAGTGACAGGGTAGGGCTACACCAGGAGGCCCCAGCAAACAGATCTGCCCAGGGTGGGAGGGACCCAGCCAGCTCAGCTCTGTCAGGAACACAGAGGCGGGACCAAAGCCTCACTCCCCAGGCCTTACTGTTTGTAATGTTGACCAGTATTGGTTCAGCAGCCAAGGCACACATTCATGTTCAGAGAGAGATCTGTCAGTGGCTTATCCATTTATTTCTTGGTAAACAATAAATCATTCATCTTGGAGCACCTACCGTGTGTCAAGCTTTGGGCGGGGCTGCTCAGCCTCCCTGTCACTTCCTCCACGCTGTCTTAGTGGTCCCTGTATCTGAAATAAATACTTTGAAAAATTGCCCATAAACACTCTGAAAAATTGCCCTCAAAAGATGTCCCACATCCTTTTCCTGGAACTCTTGAAGGTTTCCACTAAGGTTTGAATGTATCTCCTATATTTTGTGTGTTTTAATCACTAACTCCTGTGTCACTTGAAAGTGGGCCCTTTGGGAGGTAATTAGGATTAGATTAGTCATCACACTGGCACCTCATGATGGAACTGGTGGCTTCATAAGAGGTAAAGAGACCTGAGTTGACTTGTCTCTGCTGTCCCGTGCCATGTCATGATGCAGCCCCAAGCCTCTCACCAGATGCTGGCATTGTGCTCTTGTATTTTCCAGGCTCCAGAACCATGAGCCAAGTAAACTTCTGTTGTTTGTAAATCACTCAGTTTGTAGTATTCTGTTACACACACAGAAACAGACTAAGAAAACTGGTACCAAGGAGTAAAGCCAATAATGATACCTGAAAATGTGGAAGCAGCCCATTTGTGGATAATGGGTTCTATTACCCCAAGGGGCTGGAAGAATTTGGAGGAGCAGCTAGAAAAAGCCTCTCATTTGCCTCAGACACAATGCTTCAGGCAATTCTGGTGTGGTGGGGGCTCAGAAAACAAGATGACTAGGAAAAGTCTGGAGCTCTTAGAGTGGTTGTGACAAAGATGCAGACAGAAATATGGACAATAGGCTCTGTGCCCGGACTCAGTGGTTAGCGAGCCAGCCACGTGCATTGGGGCTGGCAGGTTCAAACGTGGCCTAGGCCTGCTAAACAACAATGACAACAACAAAAAATAGCCAGGTGTTGTGGCAGACACCTATAGTCTTCACTACTTGGGACACTGAAGCAAGAGAATCGCTTAAGCCTAAAAGTTTGAGGTTGCTGTGAGCTGTGACGCCACGGCTCTCTACCCAGGGCAACAGCTTGAGACTCTGTCTCAAAATAAAAAAAGAAAAGAAAAGAAATATGGACAGTAAAGGTCATTCTAATGAGGTCTCAGGGTGAAACTAGGGAGCTAGCTGTTGGAGACAGGAGGAAAGGTCATTCAGCAAGAACTTGTCTGGATGGTGTCCATGCTAGGGCTTTATGAGTGCATAACTTAGGAACAAATTAGGATATCTGGTAGAAGAAAAACTAAGCAGCAAAGCATTCAGGCTGTTGCACAGCTACTTGAAACTACTTACATTAAGCTGCAAGAGGAGAAAAAATTACTTAAAGATGTAATTTATAAACAAAAGGGAAGCAAAGCAGAAAGATTTGGAAAACTCCCAGCCCAGCCATGTAGAGTGAAAAAATATGTTCTAGGCTCGGTGCCTGTGGCTCAATAGGCTAAGGCACCAGCCACGTACACCTGAGCTGGTTTGAATCCAGCCCGGGCCTGCCAAACAACAATGATGGCTGCAACCAAAAAAAGGCCAGGCATTGTGGCGGGTGCCTGTAGTCCCAGCTACTTGGAAGGCGGAGGCAGGAGACTCACTTGAGCCCAGGAATTGGAGGTTGCTGTGAGCTGTGATGCCACAGCACTATATCCAGGGTGACAGCTTGAGGCTCTGTCTCCAAAAAAAAAAAAAGAAAGAAAAAGTATGTACTGGAGAGGAAACCAAGAGTGTAGCCCAGAAAGTGTTCATTCACTAAGATTAGTACAGAGAGAGAGGGAAAAGACCCCAAAGGCATTTCAGGGAACTTCAAGGCTATACCCCCATCACAGGCCCAGAGGAGAGCAAAATGTTTTTGAAGTCAGACTGGGGCACCCTTCACAGGCTTATTGCCCAGGGCCCCTAGGATCTCTGCTCTCTGTGTTCTGGCACAGCACTCCTCAGCGCCTCAGCTGTGACTTAAACGGCCCCAGGTGCAGCCTGACCAAGACCATATAAGCCACAGCCTTGGCAGTGTCCATGTGGGGCTAATTTTGCAAGCTCATAGAGGCATGGCAGCCTCCACTTAGATTTCAAAGGATGTATCAAACAGTGGGAGCCCAGGCAGAGACTTATCACAGAGTTGGAGCCACTGCCCAGAGCCCCCATTGCCTAGTGAAGCTGTGGCAGCAGGGCCACCACTAAGACCCCACAACTGTAGAGCCCCCAGTGTACAGTGCCAGGCTAGGAGAGCTGAATTGTGAGCTGGTCCCGGCAAAGCCATCAGGTGGGGCTGCCTGAGGCCGTAGGAGACACCCACCTGTATGTAGGAAGCTGTATGTCCAGGAAGCAGTACACTGAATGAAAGATTATTCTGTAGTCTTAAGATTTAATGTCTGCTCTGTTGGGTTTTGGTCTGACTGGGGATGAGTAGCCCTTTCTTGCCTGCCTCTCTCTGCCTTTCAGGGTGGGCGTGTCTGTCCTGTGTCTGCCTCCTCACACTTGCATTTGGAAGGAGATTGTTTGATTTCACAGGCTCACAGCTGGGGGGAATTTGCCTCAGGATGAATCATGCCTTAGCTGATTCAAATGAGATTTTGGATTTAGGATTTAGGAGTTGGTGCTGGAAGGAGTCAAGTTGAGTTAAAATTTGGAGCTATGTTGTTGGAAGTGTTTGGGGCCAGAGTCGCAGAGAAAAGACCAGCAGTCAGAATGTTTAGAGGAGAAGAGGACTGCAGCTCCGTCAGTCATGCAGCCCTTACTTTATTTCTTGCAAGCTTATATACCCTTAACAACACTAACTTCTGCACGTACACTTGATAATAATAAGCCAATTGGCAGCAAATGGTCTATACGATAAGAGTACAAAGACCACCATACAGAGCAACCACAAAAACTTATTCAGCCATTGGCCTGTAAAAAACAGATGCAACCTTTAACTGAGATGCACATTAACTTGTTTTCCACTCCCAAGGCCCCTTCCAGGAAATTCCAGAGACAGCCAGACTCTGCTTTCAGGGTCTGCCTCCTGCATGACTAGCTTTCTAATCAGTTCAGAGGGTCTTAAAGGAACATCCCTTCATGTGGACTCGGAGAAAGCATCTTCAAACGTAAGTCAATGGCACTCGAAGTTACATTGAGGCTACAAGCTCTCAGAATAAAATGAATGTATTTTGTATATGAGAAAAATATGAATTTTAAGAATTCAGAATGCCTGATCTGAATGTGTCTCCCAAATTTTATGTGTTGGAAACTTAATCACCAAACTCCTATGCTGACTAGAAGTGGGCTTTTGGGAAATGATTAGTTTGATAAGTCATCACAGTGGTGCCTGAAGATGAGACCACTGGCTTTATAAGAAGAGAGGCCTGAGCTAACGCAGCTCCCAAGAACTGTGAGCCAAATAAACCGATGTTTATAAATGACTCTGTCTGTAGTATCCTGTTATAGTAACAGAAAATAGACTGAGATGGTTTCCTTATATGGCAAGGTGGGGGTGCCTTTGTAGGTGGAACTGAGAATTTTGAGATGAGATTGTCCTGGATTATCAAGGTGGGTCCCATATATAAGCACATGTGTCCCTATAGAAAGGGGTGGACAGAGGAGGTGACCAGACAGACCACGCACCCAGAGGAGGAGACAACGTGAAGACAGAGTGGAGACAGCTTTGAAGATGCTGGCCTTGAAGACTGGGGGGTGTGACTGTAAGCCAAGCAGGCCAGCAGCATCTGGAAGCTGGAAAAGGCAAGAACAGATTCTGCTATAGAGCCTCGGAGGGAGGAGAACCCTGCAGACACCTGGATTTCTGCCTGATTTGAGGCATCTGGTCTCCAGAACTGTGAGAGGAACAATTTCTATTGTTTGTAGTAACTTATTACGGCAAGAAACAAACACAGTCTCCCTTCCTCTGCTTCCCCAGGCATCAGCACCTGTTCTTACCTATTTAGTCTTTGTTCACTCCCAACCAGAAGGTGAGCCCACGGCAGGCCAGTCAAGGGCCTGGTTTCTCACTGCACCTGAGGGCTCCAGTGCCCAGGAGAGTGAATGCGTGAGTGAGTGAGGGAATGAATGAATGAACATTTTCATTTTTCATTGGTACATTTCATTTTTCACTAGTACTAATAACTTTTATATGGATGTGGACCTTAGGCATATGCTTAGAAAAAATAACAAAGGAATTCAGACCAAATTCCTGCCAGCACTTAGCCCTAGGAATGGGACTACAGAAAGCCTCCTGTTCAACAGTAAACACTTTTGAGGAATTTAACAACCTCTTTTAATTTTTATCAACAAATCAAATAAGAAAAGCAAATCATGAAGAGGGAAGGAGCAGCATTTTCTCCAAAAGTCCAATTTCCTGTGGAGTTGGGGTCAGAACACCTGCTTGAGTGGGCTAGAGGAGCCCTTGCATGGCAGGACCCTCGCTAGCCTGGGTACACCTGCGGCCTTCATAGGCAGTAACAGTTCCCACTGTCTACTCTCCACCTTTGATGCAGATGAGAGAAGGGCCCCCAGAGGCTCTCTGGGAATGTAGATGCTGAGAGCTTGGGTTTTACTGGACAGGTCTTCCATCGTTGACAAAATGCTCCATGCCAAGCACTGTGGACTGATTTTAATCCTCTTGGAAAAATCCCAAGATTTTTCACCAGTTCCCAACATGAGGGGAGGAAAGAGGGGTGACTTGCTCAATGTCACAAAACTGGCAGGTGACAGAGCTGAGAGTAGGTTTCCAATCTACACTGACCCTTCTCATGAGGCCATGCTATACCCACATGCCTGTGAGCCCATCCCTGAGGTCAGTAAGGATTTTCCACACTGGGGCAATGCTCCACATGGCTGTTCCTGAGCCCTCTGAAGCTGGTCTCCTCTAGCCAACCTCTCGAAAATGCCTGTGGGAGTTCAAGTCAGTCTCCCTCAACACCAGGCAAACACCGCCACCTGGTGGGAGGTTGGGAAATGGTCCTCAGATCCCATGAGGTTTGAGGCCAAGGACAGTTATTTTCTTTGAATTCATAAAAGGGCTAGAAGAGAAGGCCCAGTATGTTACCACAGTTGAAAATCAGAGTGCTGGTCCTGCCTAGGTGCTTCTGACAGTGAACTGAGACTTTTGGAGTGCCCTCCCATATGATAGCCAGTCCTTTCCACAGTATCCTGCCAGGAGATGGTTAAGCCTGAGTTTTAAATTCCTGCTGGGGGTGGGGAGCTCATTCTCTGTAGGTCTTCATCACAAAGTTCTTCCTGCTCACTCCTTGTCACATCCACCCTCTGATTTTCCTCCTACCTCCATGAAGAGCTCATCCAACTCCTTTGCTCTCTGACAGCCCTTCAGAGGATCAAAAGAAGCTCCGTGTTCTTCCTGAAGACTGAGCGTCCTCAACCATTGCTCTTGGTTCAGGATCCTGGCTGGCCTCTCTAAGGCTCTGCCACTTGGCCTGTGAGAGCTGGTGGTTGGAGAGGGAGGGCATGAGGGACAGGGCCATCTCCATTTTGCTGTTCGGTCTAGCTGGCATGCTCTTCCCCTGACACTTGCCGTGGCTGGAGTCTTCTCACCATGTGGGGCCCCGTCCAGACATCCCCTCCTCAGCGAGGCCTTCTCTGACCACTCTGAGCTAAAGTAATCTCCCCAGGCACACCTTCTGCCGTCATCCATTTGATAATCCCACTATCTGAAATTACATAAATGACATTACATTTTTGCGACCTGTTCTGCCTCCTTCCCTGCCCCAACCATGAACTTCACAGGTCCAGGATTTTGCCTGCTGTGCTGGGTGTTGTGTCCAGGGCCATGGGCATAGCAATCAGCATCTGCTTGCTCAAGCCTCAGCAGGACAAGGTCTCCCTTGGAACAGCAGAGCCCAAGAAGGATCTGAGGGGAAATCATTAATTTGGGGGATCGTCAAGGATTGAATTTTGTCTCCTCAAGTTCTTATTTGAAGTACTAACCCCTGAGGCCTCAGAAATACAGTCATCCTTTGGTATCCTCAGGAGTTTGGTTTCAGGGCCCCCTCAGATACTAAAATCCACAGATGCTCAAGTACTGATATAAAATGCTGTAGTATTGTCATATAACCTACACACATTCTGTGGTGTATTCTAAGTCATCTCTGGCTTACTTACAATACCTAATACAATGTACATCCTATCAAAACAGTCATTATGTTGGTTTTTTATTTGTATTCTTTTTATTATTATATATTTTTTACTTTTTGGAATATTTTCTATCCAATGTTGGTTTGACCCTGTAACCTTATGTGGAGACAAGATCTTTATAAACTTAAATGTTAAGATTCAGATTAAAGTGAGGTTGGTAGGGTGGATCCTAATCTGATACAACTGGTGTCCTTATAATAAGGGGAAATTGGGACACAGAGACATGTGGAAAGGAAAGAGGATGTGAAGACACAAGGCTAAGGCACCACCTACACTCCAAGGGAAGGCCCAGAGTGACACTCCTGCACGGCCCTGGAAAGGAGCCTGCCCTGCTGATACCTTGACTTGGAATTCAGGCCTCCAGGCTGAGACACTGAGATTCTGTTGTCGAAGCCCCGGCCTGTGGTGTTCTATTACACCCACAGCACCTGCTACATTGGGGGTTTGGATGCCCCACTTAGGGTAAGGACCCCAAACCTGGGGGTGGGAGCGGCTTGTCCACTGTCACTCAGAACCAATCAGGCCACAGACCCGGTCTCACAAACCTTCGGGGTTCAAGCCCCCAATTCAACACCCCCCCTTCACCCCAGACACCAGTGGCCTGAATGATGGACTCCTGATCCCGAGCAGGAACTAGAGGACCCCACACCTGGCTCTAGCCAGCCTAGGGAGGAGAACACAGGCGCTCTCTCCCTCCTCCCAGGTGGTGTGGGGGCAAGGCAGGTAGTGGGGCCTTTGGAACACCTGGGGCTGGGCTGAGCACCACCACCCCCCAGCCAAATATGCGTGGGACATTAAACCCCACACAGGTCTAGCCAGGACAGCAGCTGAGGGACCCGCCGGGGATGCAATCCCAGCCCTGTGCAAACTCAGCATCCTTGAGTGATGGGGCGTGTATGGAGACAACAGCGGAGGAACTACTCTTATTCCTGGGTCCGGCGATGCCTCGGAGGCTGTCGGAAACCCAAGGAGGCCCCAACCAGGCCAGGGTCCAGCAAGTCTTCCTGGAGGAGGTGACAGATTCCAGCATCAAGTTTTGAACGGCAAGGACGCATTTACGCCGCAAGGCAACAGAACTTCCCGCCCGCTAGGTGGCGATAACAAACAAACGGAAATAAGCGGTGAGACGCGGAGGAAGCGGAACCTCGCGCGCGGGAGGCGGGTGCCCAGGACCGCAGCCTCTGGGAAAGGGGAGTGTTGGTCATTCCTAAAGGTAAATACGGAGTGACGGCGGGACCACAGTCCCAGTCCTCGGTATGCACTGAGAGGACTGAAAGCACCATCCACAGGAGCGTTCACAGCAGCGTTAGTTCTAATAGCCCCAAAGTGCCAACGACCCGGCATCCGTCAGTGGAGGAATGGGTTACAAAACGCCGCACGTCCATGCTGCAGATATGATTCAACCTTAAACAGCAAAGGAGGTAGAAAGATGAAAGACTGAATCCTGACGCAGGGGCAGACCTAAGTCCAAGCCCCAGGCAGGAAAGGCCACACAGTGCTGGATCCCAGAAGAGGGCAAAGCCACGGAGACTCAGGGTTGCCGGGGGGCTGTGGCTTCGGCTTTCCCCTTCGGGGTAATAATAATGTCCTGGAACTGGAGAGTGGTGGCTGTACAACATTGTGACTATCCCCTACCATCACTGAATTGAACACTTTAAAATGACTAAAATTGTGAATTTTATGTGATGTGAATTTTGCCTCCATTAAAAGTTTAAGAAGGAAAGAATGAATTAACTGAAAGTTAAAGGAGAAAGAGCATACCAGGCAGAGGAAAGGCCACCAGAGAAGCTCAAAGCCACATGACACCTTCCAGGAACTGCAAACCATCCAGAGTGGCTGGCTGAGAGAGCAGGTTTGGTGTGCCCTGAGTGCCAGGAAACGGGGTTAGAATTTAATCTGGTGGCCATGGGCCATCCAAGGGACAAGAAAGGGGGGGGTTAGAACTTAATCTGATGGTTATGGGCAGCCCAAGGTTGGTCCTGAGCAGGGGAATGGAGTGTCAGAAAACTCCCAGGGCTGCCAAGGAGTGGGGTCAGGAGAGGGGCTGTGGAGGAGGGTGCACTCAAGTCAGGAGAGGGCAGAGGAGGAGGGGACAGGGAGGAGTGGTGAGGCTGAGGAAGTCCATGCCTGGGAGAAGAGAGAGAGAAAGGCATGAGGCTGGCAGCCGGTTGAGACTCGGTGCTGGGGCAGGAGTACTATGGGAGGAAAGTGAATAAGTCTAGGATGGGCTGGGCTGGATGTGCCTGAGAAATTTCTGAGCAGAGCCCTCAGGCTTCTGGGCATGAGAGTCAGTTGCCCTAAGGGAAAGTTCTGGGCTAGTAATAGGGCCCAGAACTCAAATCTGAAGGCTTAGAGCTGCCAGAGGAATGAGTACCAGGGCAGTGGCTCTGAAACCTTGGTGACAATCTACAGGGGTGGTTTGCCTCATGGGCTTTGAAACCAGTGGCCTGGACTCAGATGTGAACACTGCCACTCACAGCTATGTGACACAGGGAGATGCAAAAAGAGTCAGTGAGTTTATATGTGCCGAGTGCTTAGAGCCATGCCTGCTGGCTGCTTTGTGAATATTGGCCATATTTGGGGTACATGGGGATTATGAGGGGATCTTATTAAAGAGGAAGATTCCTGAGCCTCACCCTCAGAGACTCTACCTCCAACAGCTTTGGAATCTGGCTTTTTAACAGACCTCCATCCTGAGACAGGTGGTCACTGGACCTCATGGTCTTGGTAGAGCTAAAAAGGGGAAGCCAACAAGCTCTGGGGATGTTCAGGTTTTGAGGGACCAGTTGAGGATGAGAAGACTGAGATCCCAGGACAGAGCAGGCAGAGGTGTGACAAACTGACAAGAAAGGAGACCCAAGGGCAGCACCTGTGGCTCAGTGAGTTAGGGTGCCAGCCCCATATACCAAGGGTGGCAGGTTCAAACCCAGCCCCTGCCAAACTGCATTAAAAAATAGCCAGGCATTGTGGTGGGCACCTGTAGTCCCAGCTACTCGGGAGGCTGAGGCAAGAGAATCACCTAACCCCAAGAGCTAGAGGTTGCTGTGAGCTGTGACTCTATGGCACTCTACCGAGGGTGATAGAGTAAGATAGAGTAAGACTCTGTCTCTATAAAAAAAAAATAAATAAAAGAAAGAAAGGAGATCCAAGTAATGAAAGATTTCAAGGAGAAATAAGTGAGCTCTGGGGTGACATGCTGTTGAAAGACCCAGCTAGAGAAACCAAAACAGCCTCTGTCCAAGGAACTTGGCAACAGAAGGTGGCTGGTGACTTTGGGGCAGGTGTTTCCATGAAGTGGGTGGGAACCAGGCCAGAGAGATGGGGGTTCAGGAGTATAGTGGGTGTTACTTGCTGAATTGTGTCCCCCTCCCAAAGTTGTTTCTTTGTTTGTTCGTTCGTTTGTTTGTTTGTTTTTAGAGACCAAGTCTCAGTTTATCGCCCTCAGTAGAGTACTGTGGCATCACAACTTACAACAACCTCCAACTCCTGGGCTTAGGCGATTCTCTTGCCCATCCACAAGCACTACTCCCCTCCCAAAGTTTTGTGTTGAAGTCCTAACCCCTAGTACCTCAGAATGTGACTGTATTTGGAGGAAGGGTCTTTAAAGAGGTAATTAAGTTAATGAGGTCAGATGGGTGGCCTTAATCCAGTATAACTGGTGTCCACATGAAAAGAAGAAATTTGAACAGACATGTACTTCACTTCCTGTGAAGACACAGGAAAAAGAAGACACCATCTACTAGTCAAGGAGAGAAGCCTCCAAAGGAAATCCTGCCAACACCTTGGCCTTGGATTTCTGGCCTCCAAACTGTGAGAAAATAAACTTCTGTCCCACTCAAGCTGTGGTACTTTGTTATGGCAGCCCTTGAAAAGCAATACAGAAGATGAGTCAGCAATGCTCTTAGAACGATTATAAATGCTCAACATAACACATGAAGTACAAAGTACTTGGGGCATAATGGGTGCTCAAGAATCCTGAAGAAATAAAAAGCAACATAAAAGAAACAGGGATTCTGTATGAAGAACAGAATGTCAGGCCAAGGCATGGGCGCAGGTGCCCCACACCTGTATTCCTCAAACTTGGGTGGGAGGATTGCTTAAGTCCAGGAGTTACAGACCAGTCTGAACAACAGAAAATAGAAAAAGCTGATCATGGTAGTCTGAGCTTGTACTCCCAACTCAAGAGGCTGAGGCAATGGCTGGGCGCCTGTGGCTCAACGGGCTAAGGCGCCAGCCACGTATACCTGAGCAGGCGGGTTCGAATCCAGCCCAGGCCTGCCAAACAATGATGGCTGCAACCAAAAAATGGCCGGGCATTGTGGCGGGTGCCTGTAGTCCCAGCTACTTGGGAGGCGGAGGCAGGAGTCTTGCTTGAGCCCAGGAATTGGAGGTTGCTGTGAGCTGTGATGTCAGAGCACTCTATCCAGGGTGACAGCTTGAGGCTCTGTCTCAAAAAAAAAAAAAAAGAGGCTGAGGCAGGAGGTAGAGCCCAGGAGTTCGAGGTTGCAGTGAGCAATGATGCCACTTCACTCTAGCCTGGATGACACAGTGAGATTCTGTCTCAAAAAAAGAAAAAAGAAGAGGAAAAAATGTCAAAAATTAGCAAGAACCTCATTAATATCCCCAGAGAGGTGAGAGAACTACAACCATAAATCAAGAACAAGGTGCAAGCCAGGCACAGTGGCTCACACCTGTAATCCCATCACTTGGGAGGCCGAGGGGAATGAATTGCCTGAGCTCACAGGTTCCAGATCAGCCTGAGCCAGAGTGAGACCTCGTCTCTAAAAATAGCCAGACCTTGTGGCGGGTGCCTGAAGTCCCAGCTACTCTGGAGGCTGAGGCAAGAGAATCATTTGAACCCAAGAGTTTGAGGTTGCTGTGATCTATTACACCATGGCACTCTACCAAGGGCAACTGAGACTTTGTCTCAAAAAAAAAGAACAAGGTCCAATAAAAAAGGGATAATCAGAAAAGGGCCCATGTAAATTATCCACCTATACATTATCTTAATATTTTATAGTTATATTATTCACATATTATATGTTATATATTATATTTATAGGCATTTAAGTTCACAAACTCATCCTAGATAAAGTGCAACATACCTCATTGCTGAATATCATTACAGTCATTTGCAGAGTCCTCCCCTTGGGGAGCTATGTACCAACACCAGCGCCTAGTCCATCTTTCAAAATTTTGGAACTCCTTTTGTGGAATGGCCATCAGAGCTGTTGTCATATTTGTCAGGATCCCACCCCGACAGCAGTGTCCACTGAGACCTGTGGAAACTGGTGGTGATTGACTGGAGAAATATAGAGTTAGAAATGACAGTAAAGAAAGAGACATGAGACATAGAGTAGAATTAAAGGTGGGAGCTCAGGGGTCCATTGCCCATTTGTGGGCTTCTGGCAATGGCCCAGAGTGTTTGCTCCACTCTTGATTTTGTTGAAGTCTATTTGCCCAGAGGATAAGATGAGGGAGGGCACAAAGATGTCAGGAGTTTCTCACATTGATCATATCAGCTCCTATTATTATTATTAAGCTGAAGGGTAGCCTTCAATAATCTGAAATCTGAAACTTGTATTGGGAAAGTCTCCTGCTTGAAGTCACACACACAGATTTCTAGGGAGGTGTTAAACTCTGCTAGTTCTCTGTGGAATAAAAATGCCACTGGCATTAATTTCCTCTGAGGGATCGGTGGAAGGGAGGCATTTTCCTCCTATCACCACCACAGAGGATTTTCCTCTATGATAAGGGATATAAGCTCTTCTGCCCATATCTCAGAGCTCAAGCTACTCCCTTGGTCTCTGCCCCAGACAAATGCAGATCTCCACAATGGGTAACTGCTTTGCCTGTTTAATGGCAGGAAACCCCCTAGAAGATGTATCTTTTCTAGGACTTGCCATAATCTCTTCTATGGCCATTACTTTCCTCAGAGTGCTCACAGACCCAGCAGGATCCAACAGGCTAGAATTTCAGAAAAGGCAAGAAACTTACTAGCAATGGCTAGCTTAAATATAAACTAGCTTGCTTTTCTTTGTTCCGACTCACTCAGCTTACTTTTTAGTTTTCCTCTTTTTCTAGGGTGCTTTCCTTTGCCAAGAATTGGGTCTTCAGTCCCCATTCTTCCAGCAACATCACCCTTGATGTCCTGAATATCATCAAAATGTCTTCCTTTCAATATTCCTTTATCTTTGGGTAAAGAAGAAAGTCATTGGGAGCCAGACCAGGTGAGTAGACAGGGTGTTCCAATGCAGCTATTTGTTGACTGGCTAAAATTCCCTCACAGACAATGCTGTGTGAGTTGGTGCGTTGTGATGCAAGATCCACACTTTTCTCACGCCAAGATTTTCAGTGAAGATGTTCTTGTTTCCCTATCAATGTTTACTTGGTCTGCAATGCTTCTCACAGTCAGCCAATGATTTTGAGGTATAATTTGACAAATTTTCATAAGGATTTTGTCGGTTCTGCTCATTATTGGCTGCTCTGACCTTTCTTCATCAATGATGCTTTCTCTCCCTAAGAAAAACATTTAAATCCATGTTAATGGACACATTATCTTCATGAACTTAGACTAACATGTCTCTGATTTCACTTCCACTCTTGCCAAAATTAACCTAATGTTTGTTCATTGCTCTAGCTCAAGCTCCAATATTCTCATGATAGCACACAAAAACATGCAACAATAATGAACACCACTCAGGAAGATGCTGTCACATGTTGACATGAATATAGCTATGAGACACTGATGTGCCAAGGTTATGAAACCTTACAAAGCTGTTTGAACAGTGCTGCCAACATAAGCATAGGGTGGCAAGTTCATGAACTTAGTTGTCAGACTTCGAATATAGTAAATAGATTTACACATATATACATGTAGAAATTTAAATCTCGTGTAATAGTTAGAAAATAAAATAGAAACAAATCTCCAAGAACAATGAGATGGATAGAAAATAGAAGAGAAAAAAGTAAGAAAATGCATCATATCCATACAGGAGAGCCAATATCTGAGTTACAGGAGTTCCACAAAATAAAAATAGAGGGAAAGAAACCATCAATCATATAATTCAAGAAAATGTCCCAGAACTGGAGGACAGACTTCACAGATTGAGAGGATTCACCAGGAACCCAGAATGATGAATGAAAATAAATTCACATCCCAGCTCACTGGCATAAAGATTAGAGATAAATAGAAGACTCAAAGGTGCGTGTGTGGGAAGAGTTCACATACAAAGGAGCAGAAAGCAGACTAACTTTAGACTTTTCTTTTTTTTATTTATTTATTTTTTTTATTGAGACAGAGCCTCAAGCTGTCCCCCTGGATAGAGTGCAATGGCATCACAGCTCACAGCAACCTCCAATTCCTGGGCTCAAGCGAGTCTCCTGCCTCCACCTCCCAAGTAGCTGGGACTACAGGCGCCC